>JALQPE010000542.1:0-15635 GCA_030407315.1 Asparagopsis taxiformis | reverse complement strand
GACCAAAAATCGATGCATTCTGCCAGCCCTAATGCGCAAGCCAGAAGCTTACGGACAGATAAAACACCTTTCGTAATCCCCAGAGCCACTCCAGCCCTTATACACTACGGTGTTGAAAAGAGGGCCTCAGACAGTACGGTGAGACAGTGATTTTTACTGCCTCACTGTACAATGATATTCAGGAAGTAGGTATTCTCTAAGCCTAGCACGGGAGAGAAAGATGGAAGCGTAGGCATGCAGAAGTATAGAGGCAATAGTATGTGTAGACTATGGCAGTGGTAGAAAAGTATTTCATGCACGAAAAGGACTGGTAGAGTGACACTAGAGAAGTGATGCTTAGCAGGAAGGGATGTGGAGATGATGAAGGAGGACAACAAGACATGAGATCGAGGGTTGAGACCAACGGCTTACAGACGGAGCAGTTACCAGGGATGTTTACAGCAAAGTCATCGTTACGATGACTTTGCTGTAAGAAAACAATTCATTACAGTATCCATGATTTTTTACCGGGTAAAAAATTCCTGGCACACTGTAATGAAAACGTTTCTTACAGCAAAGTCATCGTAACGATGACTTTGCTGTAAGCATCCCTGGTAAACTGCCTCAGCTGTAAGCGGCTGGGAGCTTGGTCCCTCCCTCACCTTGGGAAGGGTGAGCAAGGAATTGTGAAGCCGAAAAACATGGCAGAGGGATGGTTGGACGGCTGTTAGCGGTGTTGGGGAGCACTCTGCGTCGTGCTAACCCAGTCTGGGCTGGGTGCCCTGCCTGGTACGGCGGGAGGAGTGCACAAAATTTCAAAACACAATTCCTCAAGAGTGAAATTCTTGATTGTCGAAACTCAACCTCCCTAAAATGAACTAGAGCTGGCATGAGCACCTCCAGGACGTCTGGAAAGGTACTGACAGCACATTTCGGAGCATTGGCGCAGCTGTTCTCTCTGAGATCAAGCATAGAGTATCCGTGGCCAGATTCTATTCCTGGTGCCGTGTGGCACAGTGACCACACCAAATCGCCCTTTTTAGCAGGACTATAGATTTGAGTTACTAGAATCTAGCTGCCTTCAATACCAACATAGTTGGTAAGTAGGCTAGCCTAGGATTGTAGGAAAATCAGGAAGGATGGGAGGGTAGGTATGCAGCAACATGAAGGGGATAGTATGAGAGATTATGGCGGTGGTAGAGAAGGATTGCACTCACTGAAGGGTCGGCTGGAGTGACACCGGAGTCGACATAGAAGGGAGGTTGGGATAGGCTGGGATGGAGGAAGACAAGAGACATGAGAGAGAGGGTGAAGCCAGACCGCTTACAGCTGAGGCAGTTTACCGCGGGTGCTGACAGCAAAGTCATCGTTACGATGACTTTGCTGTAAGAAAAGAAAACATTACAGCAGGCACGTTTTTTTACCCGGTAAAAAAATTCTTGGTGATTTTTTACCCGGTAAAAATTCTTCGCCTACTGTAATGTTTCCTTTTCTTACAGCAAAGTCATCGTTACGATGACTTTGCTGTAAGAAAACGTTTCATTACAGTAGCCACAATTTTTACCGGTAAAAAAATTCTTGGTGATTTTTCACCCGGTAAAAATCCTTCGCCCACTGTAATGTTTTCTTTTCTTACAGCAAAGTCATCGTAACGATGACTTTGCTGTAAGCATCCCTGGTAAACTGCCTCAGCTGTAAGCGTCTGGTACCTTGGTCCCTCTCTCACTTTGGGAAGGGTGAGATAGGAATTTTGAAGTCGGGAACATTGTGGAAGGATGGTTTCGACGGCTTCGGGGCGGCTTTGAAGAGCAATCTGTGTCTTGTTCACCCGGGCTGAACTACCTAAAAAGTTCAGTATTGGAGAGCAGCACGGTAAATTTCGACCACCATTTTCTCACGACAGAGATTCTGGCGGTCGAAATTCAAACTCGTTAAAATGGACTAGAGTTGGTGTGAACACCTCCAGGACCTCTGGAAAGGTACTACCTGCACATTTCCGAGGCTACAAGAAGCCGGTCTCTCCAATATCAAGCATAGATTATCGGTGCGCAAAATCTACTCCTGGTGCTGTGTAGCACATTGACTATAACAAAACCGTCCGTTTTCCGTTATAATAAACTATACTCTCAAGTAGGTAGGAATCTAGATATTCACCTTACATCGATGGTTATGAAGTAGGTTAGCCTAGGACTGAAGGACAGAAGGTAAAGGATAGGATGGTAGGCATGGGGTAAAATGAAGGTGGTGGTATGAGTAGAATACGGAAGTGGTAGACAGGTATTTAATGCACAGGAGGGGCGTGTGAAGTGACACCAGAGGCGCGGTGCGTCACAGGAAGGAAGACTGGAATGATGAAGGAGAACTAGAGGCATGAGAGATAGGTTGTTGAGGCATGCTTCTAGCTCTATTATATAACTACATTGCTCCTCTATAGGCTACGCAATCCATTCCAGCAGTTCTAGTTAAAAATGGACTATATGAATGTTTCATTTCAATATCAGCATTGTGCAGTTGAGCCTCTTCAAGGTCCGAAAACTTGTCCAGAGTACGCTTCCAGGCCACTTGAAGGCATCCAGAACACTTGCACTTCGTTCTTGCAAAGTTCAATTTTGCTATCACATCTCCAGTTGTGGGAGTCTGGTGACCAAAAGTCGATGCATTCTGGAATCCCTACCACGCAATTCAACAGCTTTACGGACACATAAAACACTTTTCCGTACTCCCTAGAGCCACTCCAGCCCTTACGGATCACTTACACTTCGTTCCGACAAAGTTCAATTTTGGCCATCACATCTCCAGTTGTGAGAATCTGGTGACCAAAAATTAGTGAACTCCGGAAGCTGTACCTCGCAAGCCACCAGCTTTCAGGGCAAATAAAACCCATTACAGTACTCCCCAGACCCACTCCAACCCTTACAGACCACTTGCACTTCGTTCCGACAAAGTTCAATTTGGCCATCACATCTTCAGTTGTGGGAATCTGGTGACCAAAACTCGATGCATTCTGTCAGCCCTAATGCGCAAGCCAGCAGCTTTACGAACTCATAGAACACTTTTCCGTACTCCCTAGACCCACTCCAACCCTTACAGACCACTTGCACATCATTCGGACAAAGTTCCATTTTGACCATCACATCTCCAGTTGTGTGAGAATCTGATGACCAAAAATCGATGAATTATACCAACCCTTCCACGCAAGCGAGAAAGCTTGAGTGCAATTAAAACAAGTTTTAGTGCTCCCTAGAACACCCCAACCGTTTCAGACCACTTTGCAGCCTTTTTCGCGAGGTCTGAAATCGTCTCCTCTTCTTCCCGAGTGAGAAACATCAGTCCCTCTCATATGCTTACAGAGAAGTTGGTTTACCATGGTTTCTTACAGCAAAGTCATCGTTACGATGACTTTGCTGTAATGTTTTGTTTTCTTACAGCAAAGTCATCTTAACGATGACTTTGCTGTAATGTTTGTTTTCTTACAGCAAAGTCATCTTACGATGACTTTGCTGAATGTTTTGTTTTCTTACAGCAAAGTCATCGTTACGATGACTTTGCTGTAAGCAACCGGGGTAAACTGCCTTTGCTGTAAGAAAACTGAATAGCAGTTCCGACAGCTTGTCCTGAGAAAGCAAATCCGCCTTAACGATGACTTTGCTGTAAGAAAACAGAGTACTTACAGTTCTGACAGCTTGTCCTGAGAAAGCAAATCCGCCTTAACGATGACTTTGCTGTAAGAAAACACAGTAATTACAGTTCCGACAGCTTGTCCTGAAAACCCGTCCTCCCACATAAGTTTATATTCTGTTACCTACCCTAGAGCTCTAATGACGTGCCCAGTCCCAAGTTTCGTACCTGGTGCTGGGCAGAATGGCTAATTAGCGTACTTCATTCTAAGGATGAAGTCGACATTCTGTCGCGTCTGCAGCCATAACATGCTGTTGGCGCCGATTACAGCGGTGATTACACCGTTTGTGACGTAGCCATCGGCGCCGATGATTTATGCGCCGTAACACTTCAACGCGCCTACCACACACGCAATGTACTGTCATATTAGGTTTTTCTCAAATCCTCGTCCGCCCACACGCTCAATTCATGCATGCATTCCCTCACCGCCTTCCACTCGCGTCACACGCACCCTTTCGCCCGTCTAAATGCCCCCTTGCCTTGACATCCCTCATATATCAACTGGTTCGACTCGCACCGCGTTGGTCCACTTAGCATGACCATAGTCGCCGCGCCCATTCTTCGACCACATTCGCCGTCCAGTCGCGCCCAATCCCAACTGCCGCACACATACATAACGAGCTTCCCATGATCACTTCCGCCCGGGCTGTCCCAACGGGCATACGATGCCATCCATACTCTGTCCGCAGATGAGCTCAACTCCCTTGTGCCAATCACTTGACGCCATTCGCACCTTCCACACACCCACCTCGCTGTTTCTTACTATCCTTCACACCACACCTCGCTCCTGCCCAATCACATCTCCAGTCTGTCACACTCGGTGATGCCAATCCGTCCCAGTAACGAGGTCGCAATATCGTCGACCTCGCTATTGAGACAATGTAAACAAGAGGTTTTTCACCACACCCTGTGATCCATGACTTGACCAACTGAGACCGTGAGCCGGATAACGTTGAAATGTTTATTCTTGAACTGCATCTTGAGATGTATTGAACACTTGCACAGCAGTCCCCCATCCCTGGACAGCGAGCCAGTCGTTGCACTCGGGTGTCAATCAAGTGAATGCAGTGTGTCAACGTGCCTTGTACAAAAACTTGGACCGGCTCTTGCGCCCCTGCCACTGCTCAAGCGTATCCAGATACTTGAGTGTGCCAGTCCAGAGTCTTAATATTCAGGTTGATGCATGTGAGCTGCCAAAATAGTCCAAATGGAACATATGACGATTTACGCCGAACAAACATGTTGTCCTGCACAGCGTTGTTCTCTAGTGTTGCGCACTACACCATCTATCCCTTACTATCTAAACGAACAGCTTAAAAATGCTACATCTACAAGCACCAGTGGTGGACTGGGCTCGTCTGTCTTCCAAGAGTTTCCAGAATGGGATGTGGATATGGTTATGACTTCAACGACAACAGCGTGTGGTGAATGATGAGCGAAAAGTTTGTTTACTCGTTGCTTTCACTCGCAGTCTGCCCTGCGTCATGGTGCAATGCGATACAAATTGCTACTGGGAAAGAAGCTTTACAGAGTGAGGCAATGGTAAGGTGTCGGATACATACCGACGCTTCTCATACAAAGCTATATTTGTAAAAGTCAGTAGTATACAGTGTACGTGAGCATTGCATTGCATCGCATCTAGTAAGCGCGCACACGAACGCACAAATACAGATGCACGCACTGGCGATTGATTCACAACGAGCGCAACTAGTCCACAACAACCATTTGATTGAAGCTCTCCGGGTGATTCTAGCAGCAACGCATCTGCAATGGTTACGACACTAAGCTGTTGGAAAGGACCTGCAAGCAAGTTTCAAACACAAGGCCACACCAGCAGCAGAAAGAAAAAGTACATTTGTAATGAAATGCCACCGATATATTGCCTCCATCTTGGTTTCAGTGTTAGTTTGTGTAGAGCTGCCGCTGTGGTGAATAAGAGCGTTCCGTGTTTCAACAAGCGTATTAAGAAATACATATGTGACTGTGAGCGACATGCGGTGGCATGTTGTTGCGTTACAGACGGTTAGATGATGATGTGAGGGAAGCAGCGATGCAAGAACTAGGCGCACATGTAACGCCAACAAAGATGCACACTGTGTTGCATTGAGAGTGCTGCGCGATGTTGGGGCGAGAGAGGAGGTCGACGTGGTGCAGACATCACACATCATTCCATTCAATTATATTCCACCAATACCCGTCAGGTGTATAGAAACTGTATGATTTCTCCCCAGACTCATCTCCCATCACTCCAGTAATCCCACTATCACCATTCCCACTCACGTTTCCATGGTACTCATGTACGTCACACATAGCGTAACCCGTCATCTTCTTAGGACCAGGATTGGACAAAGCAGTGGCGTCTTGGAGTCACCGGGACACCATCTGAGAGGTAGGAGTCTCCCCGACTGGTACTGTGACGAATGTGAACCACATCGGGGGTCATCGTAGTTGACTGTGTAGAGCTCATCGCCATCCCCTCGCTTAGTATCGAGCATAGCTTGTGAAATTCTAGGAAGCTTACTTGAATTAGATACATTTTTCAGTCCTAATGTTTGTCCATAAAGCTAGGCTCCTCTTCGGCAGTAGGCACGAGACCGAAATGGGTGAATTGACTCGTGAGAAAGCGAGCAGACGTATCAATCTTTCCGTAACTAGTGACATCGTAATCATATCGTTGAAATAACACGTGTGAGATTAATGGTGTGACCAGTAAAGATGCATGTACAAACGGATTGCAATGACAGTTGGAAGAACTGCCGGGTCGCTCGAATAGGCCTTCCAGGCTTGCAAAAAAGTGAGAACGGCACGCGCATTACGCAACGCCGCACGGTTGAGACAGGCGGGAAGATTGACATGCAAAATGGCCAGCATAAACAGGGAGGTCTGCAGAACAACGTGGACATTTTGTGCACAAAAGCGGTGCAAAAGCTGTGTCTCGGCGTGTCGAAACTCGAGCACGACCGCCGACATGACGTGAAAAATGTGCACGTGTTCCTCAGAGAAGACGCGACGGAGGTCGAGCCACCTAGAGTCGCGCAGTGACGATCACACATTTGCCATCGCAAAGTGGCACGCGTGCGCGAAGAAAAAGAGCCCGGAGGTGGTGAAGGGGAGCGCGAGCGCGAGAAGCGGGATTCAAAAGGCGTCAATGCGCTGTGCATCATCGGTGAACATCAACCAATCGGTTTGGAAGCGACGATGCAGCGTGGTAGCGACGAACAGAAGCGCGTGTGGCGTCGCATTGGTGTCAATCAATTGCGTGCGTATGGACTGTGCGGATTGCCAACTACGCAAGGCGATGAGATAACGATCCGCTTGCGATACTTGTTTGCCACGGTCGAGTGTGGTCAATTGACCACACTAGCATTAATGCTACTTGCACATTGGCGAGAGTGAACTGATGATTGGTTGTCATGAATTGTGGTTGGCGGCTTGATCCATGAAATTTTTTGTTGGATATATTGTTGAAAGCGTGTGTTTTGTGGTGTGAGGCGTTTGGCAAAACTTGCAATCAGCCTTTCTGTGCGCCAGAAAAACCCATTTCCGAACAGCTGTCTCAACACACGTTCTGCTCGACAATTGGCTGTTTCGCATACCGGCGATGTTCACATTGTCAGCATCTCTCACACATGTACAAGTCGCAGGATTCAACATGGAGACGGCACCAGAGGAGATAACAGCTGTTTACGCTTTGGTTCACTCGGCGCATCGCGACTATGATCGCAAATAGCTCTCGAATTGAGAAAGTAATCAACTATGGAACACTCTTCCGTATCTGTTTCAGTTCCTTCACGGAAGCCTCAGTGATTAGCTCGAAAAGCTCTTTCTGCACCAATTTTGTGCATCGCTGCTCCCATTCGTGAACTCCTATTTATTCCCAACTTCCGTTCGGAAATTGAGGAATATGACGTCACATTCCTCAGCGATTGCAGGCCCTTCAGCACGATTCTAATTGTCATCGCACTAAAATCGATAGTGTCATCTCCTATCCCAACTGACATAAACATGATTCTATTCTCTATTGGCAGAATAGGCTTCACTGAGACTAGAAACCTCAATCCCATTCTAGGTCGGTCGATCTGCTATCCTCTTTCATTTATCCTCCCTCGTACTAACTTCGCTACCTACAAATATCTGTAAAGCTCGACCACAATTACTATCTTCGTATACCACACACCATTACACCATTCCAATATTTACCTTCACACCAACACTATGCTCCATATTTCCTCTCAAGTCCACTCCACGAGACAGTGTTGTGAACCAATACACGGTACTACCCGCAGACAATACAATTTGCTATCTACACTACTGTCTACAGATTTACCCAGACAGTGCAGTAATACAATACAATGCACTGCCTCAGACAGTAAAATGTACTGTCTGCACATACTGTCTGGCGGCAACACTTCCGGACAGTAAAATTTACTGTTCTGGACAGTAAATTTTACTGTTTTTGGTACTGTCCAGATTTCGTGCCAGTTTATTGCTGCAGCAGTATTCTGAAATTTCCAGACAGTAAATTTTACTGTCTCCGCGCACTGTCTTGGCCAGACAGTAATTTTTACTGTCTCAGACAGTAAATTTACTGTCTTTTTTCATTCCCAACACCGTAGTGTAGAGACGAAACGATGGCGGGCGCTACTGGAATAACAGAAGAAGGTGATGAGGGTAATTGGTCTGCAACATTGGGAAAATGACGAACGCCTACAGATGGGGCAGTTTCGACGGAGGACTGAAAGCAAAGTCATTGTAACGATGACTTTGCCGTGAGGAAACACCATTACAGCAGCCACGAATTTTACCCGGAGAAAAATTCTTGATGATGTTTTTACCCGGTAAAAATTCTTTGGCCACTGTAATGGAAACGTTTCCTTACAGCAAAGTGATCGTACGATGACTTTGCTGTAAGCAAACAGAACATGACAGCATTCAGGATTTTTTACCCGGTAAAAAAATTCTCCGGCTACTGTAATGGAAACCTTTCCTTACAGAAAAGTCATCGTAACGATGACTTTTCTGTAAGCATCTCTGGTAAACGGCTTTTCCTGTAAGCGGTTGGGAGTTTAGTCCCTCTCCCACCTTTGAAGGATAGGAAGGGAAGTGTGAAATCGAGAACATCGCGAGCGAATGGTTTGGACGGTTTTGTGACGGCTCTGGGAGGCACCCTGCGTCATGCTCAACCGGGTTTTAGCTGGCTTCACTACCTGGCATGGTGGCAAGAGTGCACAAAATTTCGGCCACCATATTCTCACGGCAGAGACTCGGACGGCCGAAATCTGATCTCTCTGAAAAGAGCTAGAACAGCTGTTCTACGGTCTTGGATATCCAGGTCTGGAGTACATCCAAGACCGCTGGAAAGGTACGATCAGGAAAATTTCTGAAGAAATTTTCGTGAGCATGCGGGGGTTTTCCTTGCCGTAATCGAGCATAGAGGTTCTGCTAGCAAAGTTTACTCATGAAGAAGGTAGGGGGCTTTGTACCACACCAACCATAGCTACTTACATTTGTAGTGTACTCTAGTGATCTAGTTAGTATTCTAGTTCCATATGTTCAAAGCCTAGCACGGGAGGGAGAGATGGAAGGGTAGGCATGCAGCTGCATACTTCTAGAAGTATGGAAGTATGGAGACAGTAGTATGTGTAGACTATGGCAGTAGTAGAAAATTATTTCATGCAAGAAAGGGGCGGGTGGAGTGACGCTGGAGACGTGGTGCTTAGCAGGAAGGGAGGTGGAGATGATGAAGGAGGACAACAGAAATGAGAGCGAGGGTTGAGACCAACGGCTTACAGATGGAGCAGTTTACCACGGATGCTTACATCAAGTCATCGTTACGATGACTTTGCTGTCAGGAAACAAAACATTACAGTAGCCCTGATTTCTTTACCCGGTAAAAAATTCCTGGCCACTGTAATGAAAACGTTTTCTTACAGCAAAGTCATCGTAACGATGACTTTGCTGTCAGGAAACAAAACATTACAGTAGCCATGATTTCTTTACCCGGTAAAAAAATTCTTCGCCACTGTAATGGAAACGTCTTCTTACAGCAAAGTCATCGTAACGATGACTTTGCTGTAAGCATCCGTGGTAAACTCCCTCAGCTGTGAGCGGCAGGGAGCTTCGTCCCTGTTCCCTTTAGAAGGGTGAGCAAGGAATTGTGAAGGCGAGAAACATGGCAGAGGGATGATTATGACGGCTGTTGGCGGCGTTGGGGAGCACTCTGCGTCGTGCTCACCCGGTCTGGTCTGGGTGCCCTGCCTGGTATGTCTGCAGTAGTGCACAAAATTTTGACCACAATTTTCTCAAGACTGAGATTCTGACGGCCGAAATTCAACTTCGCTAAAATGAACTAGAGTTGGCGTGAGAACCTCCAGAACCTCTGAGAATTCCCGGAGGACGGCTGCGCCCATGCTCGGAAAAAGTGCCGGGAGTACCTTAAGGTACTCCCGGCACTTTTTCCGAGCATGGGCGCAGCCGTCCTCTCCGACATCAAGCCTAGAATATCCGTGGCCAAATTCTATTCCTGGTGTCGTGTGGCACAGTGACCACACCAAATTGCCCTCTTTAGCACACTATAGATTTGAGGTACTAGCAATCTAGCTATCTGCTATACGAACATAGTTGGTAAGTAGGCTAGCCTAGGATTTTAGGACAATCAGGAAGAATGGGAGGGTAAGTAAGCAGCAACATGAAGAGGGTAGTATGAGTACACTATGGCAGTGGAAAACAAGGATTGAACTGACTGAAGGGTCGGCTGGAGTGACACCAGAGTCGGCTCAGGAAGGGAGGTTGGGATAGGCTGGGATGAAGGAGGACAAGAGACATGAGAGAGAGGGTGAGGCCAGACCGCTTACAGCTGAGGCAGTTTACCGCGGGTGCTGACAGCAAAGTCATCGTTACGATGACTTTGCTGTAAGTAAACGTTTCATTACAGCAGCCACGATTTTTTACCTGGTAAAAAATTCTTGGTGATTTTTTACCCAGTAAAAATTCTTCGCACACTGTAATGTTTTCTTTTCTTACAGCAAAGTCATCGTAACGATGACTTGCTGTAAGCATCCCTGGTAAACGGTTTCGGCTGTAAGCGGTTGGGAATTTCGTCCCTCTCCTACCTTGGGAAGGGTGAGCTTGAAATTGTGAAGTCGGGAACTTCGCGAAGGGATGGTTTCGACGACTTTAGGCGGCTTTGAAGAGCAATCTTTGTCTTGTTCACCCATTCTGAAGTACCTCAGAAGTTTAGTATTGCGCGAGGAGCACGACAAATTTCGAACACCATTTTCTCACGACAGAGATTCTGGCGGTCGAAATTCAAACTCGCTAAAATGGACTAGAGTCGGTGTGAACACCTCTAGGACCTCTGAAAAAGTACTGCTCGCACAATTTCCGAGGCTATAAGAGGATGTGCTTTCCAATTGGAATCTATGCTTAATATTAATATCAAGCATAGATTATCGGTGCGCAAAATATACTCCTGGTGCTGTGTAGCACATTGACTATACAAAACCATCAACGAATTCGTTAACTCGTTACAATACACTCTACTCTCAAGTAAGTATGAATCTAGATATTCATGAATAAGTGCACTTTAGTGTAAATCTACATCGATGGTTATGAAGTAAGTTAGCCTAAGAGGGTAGGCATGCCATGCATGGAGTAAAATGGAGGCGGTAGTATAAGTAGACAATCGCAGCTGCGATTTTACCACTAGTGGTAGACATTTCTACTATACCTACGAATATACCTGCAGGTATTCAATTCTCTGGAGGGGCGTGTGGAGTGAGACCAGAGGCACGGTGCGTCACAGGAAGGGAGGCTGGGATGATGAAGGAGGACTAGAGAAATGAGAGAGAGTTTGTTGAGGCATGATTCTAGCTCTAGTACATAACTAAATTGCTCCTCCACAGGCCACGGTAATCGATTCCAGCAGTCCAAGAAAAAATGGACTATATGAATGCTTCATTTCAATATCAGCACTGTGCAGTTGAGCCCCTTCAAGGTCCAAAACCTTGTCTAGAGTACGCTTCCCGGCCACTTGGAGGCATCCAGACCACTTGCACATCGTTCCGACAAAGTTCAATTTTGGCCATCACATCTCCAGTTGTAAGAATCTGGTGACCAAAAATCGATGCATTATGTCAGGCCTAACGTGAAAGCCAGAATCTTTACGAACGCATAGAACACTTTCCCGTACTTCCCAGAGCCACTCCATCCCTTACAGATCACTTCCACATCGTTCCGACAAAGTTCAATTTTCGCCATCACATCTCCAGTTGTGGGAATCTGGCGGAAAAAAATTAGTGATCTCCGGAAGCTCTACCTCGCAAGCCACCAGCTTTCAGGGCGAATAAAACCCTTTTCAGTACTCCCCAGATGCACCCCAACCCTCCCAGGCCACTTGCACTTCGTTCCGACAAAGTTCAATTTTGGCCATCATATCTCCGGTTGTGGGAATCTGGTGACAAAAAATCGATGCGTTCTGACAGCCCCAACGCGCGAGCCGTCAGCTCTCAGGTCGAATAAACCCTTTTCAGTACTCCCCAGACCCACCCCAACCCTCCTAGACCACTTTGCAGTCTTCTTCGTGAGGTCCGAAATCGTCTCCTTCTTCTTCCCGAGTGCGAAACTTCAGTCCCTCTCGTATGCTTACAGAGAAGTTGGTTTACCATGGTTTCTTACAGCAAAGTCATCGTTACGATGACTTTGCTGTAATTTTTTGTTTCCTTACAGCAAAGTCATCGTTACGATGACTTTGCTGTAATGTTTTGTTTTCTTACAGCAAAGTCATCGTTACGATGACTTTGCTGTAATGTTTTGTTTTCTTACAGCAAAGTCATCGTTAAGGCGGGTTTGCTGTAAGCAACCTGGGGAAACTGCCTCTGCTGTAAGAAAACAGAATAGCAGTTCCGACAGCTTGTCCTAAAGAAACAAATCCGCCTTAACGATGACTTTGCTGTAAGAAAACAGAGTAATTACAGTTGTGACAGCTTGTCCTGAAGAAGAAAACCCGCCTTAACGATGACTTTACTGTAAGAAAACAGAGTAATTACACTTCCGACAGCTTGTCCTGAAAACCCATCCTCCCGCACCAGTTTATAATCTGTTACCTACCTCAGAGCTCTACTGAAATTCCCTGTCTGAAATGTCGTACCACTTGATCATCACTCTCTTGTACTATATTTGTATGGATAAACACATTAGAATCATCGTTGCTGGACAGCATCCTTTCTGTTTATTGTTGGTGATAGATCGGTACCGAGGGTTCAAACGCTGCTGTTCCATAGTTGACAATAAATTCGTTTCGAACAGATGCATACAAATACCTCTTCTCAAATGCGCGAAGTGAGGACATGAATTCTAATTCCAATATGTTAGTATCACTCGACATGGCGAGTAGTAATCCATCCTCATCTCTCGGTCACAACTCCTTCGCTGTTTCGCCTAAAACCTTTTCCGCCATTCCCATTAAGCCGCCTGGAATGAACCGATAAACATATGTTTGATATCAAACTTGTACACCCCACAATGCGAACTTGCAACCGCGATAAATCAGCGTCCTATGAAACCCGCAATCAGACCTGTTTCCTCATTGTGTAGCTTTGCAGATGCGTAACGCACATACAAGCCACCCAACGAGAAAGCTATTAGACTTATTGCCTCCAAATTGTCATTCTCTGCAACAATTCTTTGCACATCTTCGGCCAATGTCAAGCCTCCCAGTACTCGTACGTACGATAACATCATGCGTGTTATCCATATTCACCATTTTCGCAAGCACTAATAATTCGCCGCTCAAAGCTGCTGCTGCCGTTGCTTGCAGTCCATCCAAAAACATACATAGTATGTAGTCTTCTTCAGCACCCTGAAGCCTATGAGCGAGGATTTGTAGTTCTGTGGGAGGTGCGCGTATGAGCGCGTCAGGTGGCGATACGAGGGGTGGAGACGCTGTATTTTGGACTGATATTGCAGGAGGAACACGGTAACATTCATCACTATTCCCCTGATCCCCCAACTTCAGTAGTAATTGAGACGACTCTTCCCCGGCATGACCACCAATCATTCCGTAACCGCACGCTTCACTGCTCTGTAAAAAGGACGTCCTTTTATGCATAAATGTACATGTACATTCAACGCGCATTGAATTCCACAATTGTTGCCAGCATGTATGAGAATGGTCGTTGAGTGGAGAGAGCTATCTTACAGATTCCATCTGCAATTTGCAAGATGTGTGTAAATGCGGGAGTCTTGATGTTTGTTAAGGAAATATCCTTAGATATATCTAAAGTTATAGAAGCGTCGAAAAGATCAGCGCACATGAGCGCTCAAAATTCGACGCGTTGTAGCGAAAATCGCCCGCTTCACTGGGACTTGAAACGAAACTACACCCGCCATGAAGGGCGTTTTTGCGAATCTTCATCGTCGTGATGTACGGAGTAATAATATTCACATCAGTCCCGGCACCTATAGGTGTTACTATAGTAACAACAACGCCTGTAGATCAGATCAGAATAACAAATCAATCCGTTTCACATTCCACTATCCATCAACGATCCTCATCGACAGGCAACGAGGATATTTTCATACGCTGTTTCCACAAAACGAAAATTGCTGCTACTTGATAGGAAGACTGTTTACGATGACTTCCATAGGGCGATTCGAAGCCGCAATCCAATACGCCCAACCTCAGCCGCCGAGAGAAACGCCCTTTGATCGCTAGCTCTCAAACACGTCGCCAATAAATATGAGAGCAGGCTTCCACAATGAAGTTGCTTTCCGCAGATGCATGTTTCATCAATTCGTCAACATATCAGCATCGGACCGGCCACACACATCTTCTGCAATTGCATAATTCCCGCACCACGGTGTGGCGTTTCCTGTGCGGCATGGAAAGCCGAGTTGAGTTGGCTGCAAATCATGTGAAGCAGCTGATGGGAAGTTTCCGAATAAGAACACTATCTACAGCACGGCGACGATTACACATGTGTCATCGCAAAGAGGTATGCGCACGCGACACGGAATTCGAAAGGCGTCGATACGCTGTGCTTCATCGGTGAACATCACCAATCGCTTTGGAAGCTTAAGATAACGATCGGCTTGTGATACTTCTGTGTCGCGGTCGAGTGTGGTTGAAGCGGCTAGATCCATGAAATCTTCCATTGGATAACTGTCGAGAGCACTGTTCAGCGCCTCACTACACCCATTTTTTGGACACTTGTCTCAACACACACACGTCCTGCTCGCCAATTGGCTGTTTTACACGGCGGCGTGCTCTACACTGTCAGTATGTTCTCTCACACGTCTCCACGTCGCTGGATGCAATATGGCATGATCTTATTCTAGGTGGACAATTGCGCTACCGTCAAAGTGTGTGACGCTGGGGTTAGTCGATCGAGGAACGTCCAGACAATCAACACAGGCCAACAGCACTTGGTCGGCACCATGGCATATTGATCCTGAAATTTTTGAGTATCGCCCGTACAGAGCAATTGTCGGTGTTTGGAGCCTCGGGTTTATTTCCACCCGATTTGGGTGTAATGCAAATGTTTTTTTCGGATCCCTGAACATGTAAATGATGAGTTAAAGACGTCTTGAAATTATGTTGGGTATGGAACTGCCACAAAGAACGTTGGAAGATATCTTCATGGAGAAGATGGATCCTGCAGGATCCATTCATTACTAAGGCACGAAATTCAGAAATTCTTGAAGCTATCAGTAGATCATCAGATATCAGTTACACCCCATACCAGTGCCATATGCTTAATGGATTAATTTGAACTCCACAGATTGTGTACCTTTCGGAATTTTTGATGTCATGTATGTCACCTACATCGATCATTTGACGTTGATTGACGAATCGAAGTTGTTTTCTCTGAACTCACCAATGTGACTACTCAGTCAATAAATACCCACTTCCACAATTTGTACGTATCTAATGTCATGCATAATCATGGTGCGAACGAGGACTAGCCTATAGCGCAGGA
>JALQPE010000541.1:0-81216 GCA_030407315.1 Asparagopsis taxiformis | reverse complement strand
TTAAATACCTGGTGTACTGGAAACAAAAGCTATCGTTCTTATTTTTCCGCTCACACTGCGACTAGAAAGCGTCATATCTACGACGGTTAAGAGTTTTACCCTGTCATTGAGCACGCCTGTAATAGCTTCGGGGCCTGTGCAATCCTATCCAATGCCGTAGCTCCACCTGGCAGATTAGTGTGGAAAATAATACCGGGTATTATTTTGAGGAATATTTTGCCAAGTGGAGGTCAATCATTGGTACAGAATGTAGACACGCCCTGGTGGAAGAAACAGGCAAGAAAGATATGAATGATGCATTGATCGATACCATCGACTTAGTCGAGGTAGACTAATTCTGAACTGTCGTGTAGACCCATCTAGAAAAGATAGACAAACGTTCTACTGGGAGGCGAAATCGTGTACGGTAGGACGAGGTGCATCTACAGGAGAACTATTCTGTCCAACAATAGCATCATTCCCAATTCTGTCTAGCTCGCTGCAGATGGTATGTCCGCTGAAGATGCTGGCAGGGAGGTTCAAGTATGCGGTTCCTAAAAGATGTTCCTGGGAACTAGCTCGAGAGTTCCATATGGGAGAGGGCCCTGAACAGGTTTCCATGTGAATGAGAACGAGTCCGAATACTTTAAATTGGTTTTGTCCGGCAGCTGAGAGTTCTCCTGCAGTTCTCTACTTTGAGGGACGCAAGTGTCCAGGAGTAAGAATATCTGTGGTTGATACAGTCTTACTCTTCAGACTCTCGAATCAGAACGATAGTGTTACTCATTCCTCCAGATTTCCTGTATACAGAGGAGCCCACGAGAACAGCATTTGTAGATGAAACAGTCTCTTCATGAGCACCGTCTGTTAGAGTTCCCAAAATTATTATGACAGAGGACCCAGAATCGTGTCGTGTTTTCTTCCACTAGAAAATGGTATAGTTAGGGAATATAGAAATGGAAGGATCTTGAGTACTTTATAGGTCGTATTATTTTCCAAAGTGGATTGGTAGCTCTTTTCTCACCCAGTTGAAAGTCTATTCAGAGGATTGTAATGTCATTATGGGCACGCAATAGTCCATTACATATCGATCCATCCAGGATCAAAAGATATGTTGAGATTCGCAAAATCGACTGAAAGCTTGTCGACGACATCAACTAGAGTATTCCCGTCTACAGCTATTATGAAATCAACTCTAAAACTGGTCGGTTCATTGAGGGCGAGATAGAGATAATGAATGGTGAACATCCTCCAGGAATTGTAATCATACCCATAGCAAATGATGGGCTCCCGGAGGACTATACTGTTCCTATTATTGAGTTGGAGGTCGACAAGTCTCCAACTACAAATGCATCTTTCCTTCTGGATACTGTAAAAGTTTCGATCCCAGATGAAATGGAATGGTATCCATGCAGGAAAACATAATGCTCTCTTCGAAAATGCATCTTACTTGAAGATGAACAGGATACTACTGCCAATGACCGTCATGCATCCAAGCTTAATAATTTCGACTTTTCTCAAATACTAGACTGCACCTGAAAAAGGCTCCAACACAGCCATGGACTATACCCGGTATTATTTTGGGTACGCCAAGTACAGGTGCAGTACTGCTATTGGCTGCCGGTCGGCAGGCCGCCTGTAGCCAATGGCAGTGCTGCACCTGTCATTTGGTATGGTAAAATAATACCCGGTATTATTTTGGGTATGCCAAGTACAGGTGCAGTACTGCCATTGGCTGCCGGTCGGCAGGCCGCCTGTAGCCAATGGCAGTGCTGCACCTGGCATTTGGTATGGAAAAACTATACCCGGTATTATTTTGGGTATGCCATGTACTCGTGGTACTGTGACGAGCATGACTGCTGCCAGATCCGTATGAATCGGCACGTGAGTCTGTGAGTTCCCGGTCGTGCGCTCGGGAGCGTGCTGACTTGAATTGCATATCGGTTGAGTGAGTTTAGGGGGTGATTGTGATAAGATTGTGGAGGAAGGAAGGGAACACGAGCGCTGGACTAAGCTGCTGATGTTGAGCGCAAATTCTGGTTGATCATCAAGTGGATTCAACAATTCAAGCGCGTGCCAGTCAATTTTTTTTGGCGATATTCTCATGGTTCTTCTTCATTGCATGGAATTTAGCACCAAAAATAAGCACAACTCCATCATTTCGAAATGCATCCACACCACGTCTCGTCTCGTCGCATCGCACCGTCCGACGCGCCGCAGCGCAGGCAGCGCGACACGTGCAATATTTATCATGCGAGTCAGCGACTCGCGTCAGGTGGCTCGAGCAACGGCAGCTATTCCTGGACGCTGGGGCGCGGCGGTCACGTGATACGGACGCACAGACTCTGCGGAGCAGTGCGGCGCGGCGCATCGAGCGGACGCCGGAGCGGGCGCACAGGGGGAGCGTGCACTCGGTTGCGACGCAAGAGGCACACGACATATGGATGTGATCTACACGCAGCAACGGGCGGCATGACGCAATCGACGTCTCTCGAGTCCCACATGTGGGACGACACGACTGTGCGGCAGCACGCCACGCGATGGCATGGCATACTGGGAAACGGTCCGGTCGGTACGCGCTTTCCGCGTCGATGATGTGCCGTGCGCGCGCGTGTGCGCAACATCCAACGCTCCCATGGCGTCAGACTTGTGCGTATACCATTCGTCGCCCTGCAATGCAACGACGTGTCGTCTCACGACAAGTCGCGACATACCCCGGGGCAAGTGGCCACTTGTCGGCCAACCATCTTGTGTGAAATCAGCGCTTGCATCACGACGACACTCGCTCGCGGGTCCGCTCTCGATCCGTCGACGACAAGTATGCCCAACATGGCCAGAGGCGATCTCTTGCACACGATTGCCGTCAACGGACAGAAACCGGACGCGTGAGCGAGCGACCCACGGATGAAGCGCATCTGATCCGAGCCGATCTGAGCCGAGCCTCGCACAACTCGCCGATGGCCATGCGTTGCATCCGATGCGTCGACGCATCGCGAGTGTTTTATACCCGCGAGATTGCGCACCAATGACGTGACTCGACATCATATCGAGGCGATCATCGCCTCGATCTCTCGATAGCTTGATTTGTACCCGCGCTAGCACGCGCGTGATTCTACGTCGTGATACGTTGCATTCCATCCACTTGCACGCACAATTCATCACTCGCGGGAGATGGACCGCGCGTCGGAAGGTGGATGCAATTGAGGAATACACCGTCTGAATCCATGCAGAGCGACCTCGCCCACTGTCCCGTCATACACGAGCACACACGCTGTAATCGCCCTCCGAGTAGCCCATCACCGTCCTACCGACCGGACTGAATTGACGAGCGTGCCGCGACATTTATACTCTGTTTTACATTATAATGTGTGTGTGTTAACTATACACACACACACACGCTCTAGTTAGCCTCTTCCATCCCAGCCCAGCCGTCACAATAAGTAGCGCTCCACGACCGTTAAATCTCTCGCATATGATTCCTCACCCAGTCCGGAAGCGACTTGCCGCACTCCAGGTGCCATTCGAAGCGGTCGTCATAGTCCAGCAGCGCACGAAACTTTTCCTCCCTGAACCGGATCGAAAAGTAGCATTTCGAATATTTGCGCGCCCGATGGTGCACAAACACGCTGGCCAAATACCCGACCTTGAGATGCGCCTTACGCGCGTCGAGGAAAAAAGGTCATATGTTCATTCACCTGTAATTCCTCCCGCCACGCGTGCCGTCGCAGCACATCGGTGCGTGCAATAAACGCGTTGTGCACCACGTCCACCGCCTCAATACAAAAGTATGCGGTTCTAAACGAATTCATCCTCTTCTCAAGTAGATACCCGCGAAACTCAGTTGCGCATGAATGACGCTGAACCCCTCATGAGATCCTTGTGCTGAAATGAGATGAGTGAAACTTCTCCACTCAATCTTTCCAACATCCTCCTCTTTGGAATACTTCCATTGCGGACACTTTCTGCCATGGTCATACACAAATTGTGTGATCCCATTCATAGCACTATCCACATCGATGTGAACCCTCGCTTCCCCACACATACCGCTCTGCGAATACAGCCTCCCCTCTATCTCGTGCATTTTGCGCATCGCAACTCCCGACGGATAATTTGCTCGTGATGCCGACACAGACACAATTGTCTGCAATGTGCTTGCAGCCAAATTTGCCAGAACCAACATAAATACAACTGCATCTCAAATTAACCACCACCTTTGCACCTTCACGATCTCTGTCTCCCTGCCTCTCCAGTTGGCGAATATCATCTCCATCTGACCCTTCTGTCCTCGATACGCGCTATCCGCCGCAACCGCTGCAGCAACGTTAAGAACGGGGGGGGAGGGCATAGAAAATAAATCGCAGCTCCTTGTGAGGCAGCACGGAATACATCATGACAAAGCCCACAACGGGCATTACCAATGATAAATGATAACAAAAGTTGCCGCCGCGAAATCACTGCTAACATGGCCGCTACATACGATCAACCCAATGCTCGCGGAAGAGCATTTGTAAAGTACCAGTGGAAGGGCTCGGTGCCCCATGCAGAGCTCTTGTTTACTACCATGTTGAAATAAAACACTTCCAATTCCGGATAGCTTGGACGATGCCAGAAGTATGATTCAACCAGTATACTCAAGATCGCTGTGAGAACAGCAGCATACCCGCCTTTTATAATTGTTGGTATGAATTGAATACTCTTCGTTGCAAGCTCCATTAGCTGTGTCGTGAAAATGTATAGACAGAGTTCGGAGCGGAAGAGCGCACACGCAATCGATAATGTATAATAGCATTGTACGCTGCATGGTTGCATGTGGATCGCATACGATAGGCGAATGCCAAGTTAGTCAGAACGAGAGCGAAGACGTTTAGTAGAGTTCGACTAGCGTAGAAAAGTAGATGAAATTGGGAGGCTGTGATTAATGTGTAGAAAGTACCGGTGGATTGCGTGAAGCGATTTGATAAAGAGTTGCGAATGATGAGCTGTGAGATTGTCGTGAGGATGCCCAGAATTATTCTAATAAGATGTAGAGCTGCAAATGACGATAAGTGAAAGATAGCCTTTGGAATGTAGGATAATGTGGATATGACTAATGGGTCGATGAAGGTACGCGGCACTACACCAGGGAATTACATATGGTCAAATGATGCCATGTTGCGCCATGACTTGTGGAGAAGATCATGGGTTGCCTGCATGTTGAAACTCTCCTCCACCTGTGGACATTTGATTAAATCTGTGAGAGTGAATGAAGGCTACACAGTTGTTGGGATGGTTTGTTGTTTGCTTACCTTTCAAAACGGAGCTAGAACAACGTACACAATTGTGATTCTAAGCAATAAGAAAGCTTCCAAATGAACCCACTTTGTCATCTTGTGTGTTGGTTGTGTTGGGACAGAGAGATTATAAATATGAAGTTGTTTCCCTCGGTCTCCTTCGATGATGATCGAAATCGAATCTGAGAATCATAATGCGATAGCGCACATAATTTGAAAGGACTGACGCGCATGCACCGTGGTCAAAGGTTGGAATGTTTGTGACAACGCACAGCCTGCAAAACTATCATTGTCGTTCTTTTCCAGTTCCTTGCGGCGTTTGCTTGCAACCAGCTTGTGTTGAACGATGATGGCAGCCGAATCAAAAGAAATTGAAGAAGATTGTCTAGAAACATTTATGGATGCTGTAGACGCGCGAACAGTACGCCAGCAGCTTCTTCACAGCACCATTTCAAATGGTTTCATGTCCTTTGCCAGGGAGCGGTATCGTGACCCGTACTCTATCGAACTTACGTACAATTGTGCCTGCGTGATATTTATCTCGATTGACATGATATAACTGACGACCAAGCTGTAACTTGCTAAACACAGGCCTAAGTCATCGCGTGCATGACCATCGCAAGGATGTTAAATCTACGTCAGTCTAGTCTCGAATATTAGTATATATACTAGTATATATACTAGACTACACCTAAAAAAAGGTCCAGCACAGCCATGGGCCCAGCTTGTGGAGTCAGACTGCAACCACTGGCTGTGTTGCACCTGGCTTTTGTCTGGCAAAATAATACCCGGTATTATTTTGGGTATGCCAAGTACAGGTGCAGTACTGTCATTGGCCAGAGGCCGCCAGCCGTCCGGCAGCCACTGGCAGTGCTGCACCTGTCATTTGGTATGGCAAAATAATACCCGGTATTATTTTGGGTATGCCAAGTACAGGTGCAGCACTGCCATTGGCTACAGGCGGCCGGCAGCCTGTAGCCAATGGCAGTGCTGCACCTGGCTTTTGTATGGCAAAATAATACCCGGTATTATTTTGGGTCTGCTAAGTACAGGTGCAGTGCTGCCATTGGCTGCCGGTCGGCCGGCCGCCTGTAGCCAATGGCAGTGCTGCACCTGTCATTTGGTATGGAAAAATAATACCCGGTATTATTTTGGGTATGCCAAGTACAGGTGCAGTACTGCCATTGGCTGCCGGTCTGCCGGCCGCCTGTAGCCACTGGCAGTGCTGCACCTGTCATTTGATATGGCAAAATAATACCCGGTATTATTTTGGGTATGCCAAGTACAGGTGCAGTACTGTCATTGGCTGCCGGTCGGCCGGCCGCCTGTAGCCAATGGCAGTGCTGCACCTGCCATTTGGTACGGAAAAATAATACCCGGTATTATTTTGGGTATGCCAAGTACAGGTGCAGTACTGCCATTGGCTGCCGGTCTGCCGGCCGCCTGTAGCCACTGGCAGTGCTGCACCTGTCATTTGATATGGCAAAATAATACCCGGTATTATTTTGGGTATGCCAAGTACAGGTGCAGTACTGTCATTGGCCAGGGGAGGCCGGCAGCCTGTAGCCAATGGCAGTGCTGCACCTGGCATTTGGTATGGCAAAATAATACCCGGTATTATTTTGGGTCAGCCAAGTACAGGTGCAGCACGACCATTGGCTACCGGTCGACTGAAGCATCGGAGAAGTAAGACTCGCTGCGTGAACTCCTGGTAACCAGGTACAAGGATTTTATCAGTGCTGCAGAAAAGGTGTACTCCATGTGTGAAGCAAGTTCACTTCCTGTCTGCGATTCTCTCCGCAATATGGCCAGATCCGCCTCAGAAATTCGAGAGACGTTTTTATCTGAAGGCTACATAGGTTCTCCTCTATAGAGGAGAGCAGTTATACCCACAACCGATGATCTTGAGGGCGAGAAAACTGTTCACGCGGTTTGATGCACTCTTAAACAAATTTTTGATACCCCGGAGGTACTCTATGCAAATTTAGAGGCAGACTATATCTACTGCGTCGCTGAACGATATTCTCTCGCTGCAGATAATTATCGTAAACTCACTAATACAGAAGTAATTGAATGCATTGCAAGTCTATTTGCAGAATGTAGGTGGAAACAAGTTGAAGTCGTTTTGGCGGCCTCTTCGAATCGCTCACTCGCAAAGTTGGATAGCATAGCAGTTGTAAGCGACAAGAGTAGCATTCTAGTGTTTCAATCCTTCGGTTTGTGATAGTTTGCTTTATTCAAATATATTCTACGGGACATTTGCGCAACATGGTGGGAAGTGGCTCTTGCAATGGTACAGGACAGAGATGCATTCTTGGACAGGGTCGTCCGGAAGCTAATCGATGCCATTCCAGGCAGTGAACTGGGAATTCACACTTTAGGAAATCGGCTGCATTCATTCAACTCGATCAATGGCATGATACAATCTGAACTCAAGGCACTACAAAAGGCGCGAATGTGACTTTCAAACACGTGTTTGAGAGTGTACACTCTTTAGCCTTCCTGGATCTGTTTAACCTTCTGCGGCAGACGTGGTGGAATCAGGTCTTTGTTCAAAGTGCCGTGAAAATGGTACTGGGCCAACATGCAAACATTACCGTTCTGAATACTGCAGTATCCATGGTTCAGTAACCATGGTTCACCGAAGTGGAAAGGCGAATGCATTCATTGAGGGAGAATGAAAATTATGAGATAATTGAGCTAGATGAGAACGGTGAGATTAATGAAAGCGAGGAACGGGAAGAAGAACGGGTCCGCAACATAACGCAAGTATACAGTTTCAAGGAGCAGTACAAACGATTTTGCTGCTGCTGGCTTCGATTATTCCCAAGTTTGGAAGTCCAGGTGTCCAAAATGGCATGGAAGAATGGCTCGCCGACTTCAACCAATTGAAGAAGGAGCACGGTTGTGCCAAGGAGGTGTTTGAAGCCGAGCGTACATTATTGGCTAGAATGGACGAAGTGAACATGTCTTCGAAGAGAAGTACGCTCCTGGACGGAGACGAAGATACGATGCGCCTGACATAATATGACCTACTACATCATTTCACCCTATCAACCCTACCTGCGCGCAATTTCGAGTTCTCCAACGGCAAAGCGGTAGCAGAAGTAGATTTTGGAGCCAAACGAGGAATTCTGGTTTACCTGTGATCACTACAGAAAGCGGCAAAGGGATCTGAAGGCGAATCGGCCAAAGTGGTGATGAGTGCTGAGATAAGGCATTGTGCTGTTTGTATGGCCGAGTTTAATATGGAACAGATGCGAACTACGTTGTTTGTGTGTGGTCATGCATTTTGGTGCGACTGCACATTAATGATGATTAAGAAACAGGAGTTGCGAACGAGAGTACAGAGCATTGCTTGTACGACGTGTCGTGTACGTTGCCCTGTAGATGAAATTAGTTTTACTGTTCCTGGTGGACTTGGAAAAAGGAAAGGTCATGGTAGTGGGCTGCCGCCGTCACCCGGTTCACAAGAAGAGGAAGACATAGACGCTTTGATCTCGCCAAGTCGAAAACGACAAAAGGCGGAGACGACTAGCGGTGAACGGAAGTCAATTTTTTATGACAGCAAAGCTGCGGTGCGCGGCTTTGTTGGAGCTAAAGCAAGTCCTATTATCCGATTGCTGCGCGGCATATGGCAAGTGGACGCTACGCGGAAAGTTACGGTATTCTCCGAGTGGCAAAGCGTGCTGCAAATGATCTCGACAGCACTCGAAACGAACGGTATCACGCATTTGAATGGGGCGCTTGAGAAAGGTCCTATGGTGTTTGCGAAGATGGTGGACAAGTTCAAATCAAGCATAGATTTCAACGTTCTTTTACTACCTCTGCATCGTGCAGGTGCTGGTCTCAATCTTACAGAAGCGAGTCATGTGGTGTTGGTGGAGCCGAGTATGAATATATCTTTGGAAGCGCAGGCTGGAAGAGACGAGTCTTGCTAGGCATAGTGTAGCTGGGATCGTCCTGAGTCTGGTGAAAATAATACCGGGTATAGTTCCTGGGATCCAATGTCCAGGTGCAATGCACTCATTGGTCGGCAGAGCTGGCTGCTGTGCCGCCAATCAGTGCACTGCACCTGGTTTGGTGATTTGAAAATAATACCGGGTATAGTTTCTGGGTTTCAATGTCCAGGTGTAGTGCGCTTATTGGCCACACCGCAACCATCTCATCCCGCCGATGATTGCAATGCACCTGGTTTGGCTAAGTGAAAGTAACCTAATACCGGGTATAGTTCCTGGGTTCCGATGGACAGGTGCACTGCGCTCATTGGTATGCTAGGCTGGCTGCTGTGCCGCTAATGAGTGTACTACACCTGATTTGGTGTTTGGAGAAGTAATTGTTATTTTTGGGTTCCTATGACTAGCTGCATACAGCAGGTCATTTGCTGATAGCTGATCTCTTTGTTGTCAAAAAAATCTAAGCGCATGCATGTATGTTCTCGTATTGCGCTTGCGCAGAGTATCATCTCCACAGTCGCAGGCAGCACAATACTATGCGGGTAATGAGTCGAAAACCCGTAGAAACGAACAGAGCCAAAGCTATGATCCCATCTCTGTCGGCCATGATTATAGGTCTCAAATGAAACGATATTCATTCTGTCGATTTTCTACAAAGATAAAACAGAAGAATTTGTTTTATTTTATCTCTCTTTCGCACCATGGTGATTTTGAAACAGCACAGCCTTGCAGTAGTGTCACTGTTTGGTCAGGCCACTAATTTGAAGGAGAGAGCACTTTCTCGCGCTACAATAGCGTTGAGATTCATTCTCCAGGGAGTATGAACGCTGCTATTCATCAAAGATGGACAATTTTTCCTCTAAATTCACAACTGTTCTCAATTGCACTTAGTACGCAGTCATCTCAAAACCGTCACTTCCCGCATTCACAATAGGTCATTTTGGTTTGTTGAACTAATTGCTAGTCTCCAAGGGATCACTAGGCAGACCGCCAAAGCCCACCTCGCAGCTCCCACCAATAGTGCACGGATTATTGACTATCAGCTACAACTAACTATTACTGTTTTATATCTCTTTAACCTTCAATGACTACAACTGCGCGCAATCCGACGCACTTTCTCAAATTTCAGCTTCCCCACACGCACTCAAGACTGCCGGACCTTCTTTATAGCTTCCAGCGCTGTTTCCGCAACAAGTTTCGCCGACACAACGAGAGTTGAAATTGAGTTACTGTTAAGATTGTTCAATACCTCCCTATAATTCAACCACATTCTGCACGCGGACGGAATCTTTTCGATTCAGTATTGAATACACAGTGCGATCAAAATTGCTCAAATTCTGTTTCTTCTTCGGTATACGCCTGGGCATCAGCACCAAGAATTTTAGGTTGGTTTTAAGGGGCCTGATTTCAATTACTGTTAATTTCCCGCGTCCAGAAAATTTGACAGATCATCCGCTGCCAAATCATCTGCCACATCATCGTCTGCCAAATCATCTGCCTTCCAGTTACGACGAGTTCATCATGGGTGGATGAGCTGTCTATTTAAGGCTGTTGATGCGCGACGTATAGGACCATTTCATCATCCGGGTATCATGAAGATGACAGGTAAGGCTGGTATGTTGTCGTAGAGGTATCTTTCCCCTTCCTCTTTTCTTTCCACAT
Source organism: Asparagopsis taxiformis (assembly GCA_030407315.1). Taxonomy (NCBI): domain Eukaryota; phylum Rhodophyta; class Florideophyceae; order Bonnemaisoniales; family Bonnemaisoniaceae; genus Asparagopsis; species Asparagopsis taxiformis. The sequence goes on along the minus strand of JALQPE010000541.1, from coordinate 70,349 downwards.
GTTTTCCATGGAAGATAGTGCACTAACCATGAGTATCGTTCTTCGCTGATCCTATTGTAGTCTATTGATTGGAAATGCTTCTGGCATAGGTATTGCTTGCAGGGTGGAATGACGAAAGCTTGCAAGCTTTCATCATTCCAACCTACAACCAATACCTTTGCTTGCAAAAATAGTTCAATGATGGTAAGTTTGTTCATTCCATTCATACTCATGTTCTTCTCATCCTTTACAATACTTTTCTATATCCGATTGCTAACCTGTTGCAAATCATCTGTAATGGTGTTTATTTCCATCCTGTCTGAACATCGCATGTAGTTTTGAAACAGCAAGGAACTCGATTTGCTTGCACAATAGTCCTGGATGTAGAGATAGTAAGATTTTAGATACGATAGTTCGATTTGATGAGTAGTCTAGTCTAATGATAGATCTATCATGCCTGAAGGAATGTTTCAGTTCGAACTGAAACATTCCCTCAGGCATCTTTGTCCTTGCTACATAAAAATTCTGACATCCTTTTAGATCACACTTGGTTATCCCTATACATTTCTATGAAGACCACCGAGAGAGATACTCCATTCTGCCCGACATTTCGTAGCCAGATGCCTGAACATGCGGCTGGAATGGCATTTCCACCTCATTCTATCGTCCTGAACATCAATTGTAGGCACTAGAAAGTATTACCCTAGGCATCATATTCTACTACTTTCCCGTTCTGCCCGAGTCAGTACCGCCAGGCACTACAATTTACTGGTTCAGTATAGACTTCCCGGCAGTAAATTGTACTGTCTCAAGCACTAGTTCCAGGTAGTGAAATGTACTGCCACAGGTAGCACTTCCAGGTAGTACACTGCACTGCCACAGGCAGTAACTGGTACTGTCCTATGCCCCTGTCGAGTACCACACTATCAGACAGTACTTTACGCTGATCTGGACAGCTCTATAATACATCAAAATCTACTACTTTTTGTAGTGCTGTGGGGCAGCAATTCACATATCCTGGAGCAGTACAGCGTGGCAGTGATTTACACATACGCAAGTAGTAGAGCACGGCAGCACTTTCCACCACGGCAAGTAGCACGGTACGGTAGCACTTTTCGTATCATAAAGCAGTACTACCAGGCAGCTTTTCCCAGAGACTATCAGCACCTCATTTCATTGCTTTCACACATTTCGTCAGACATCATAATTTACTGTCCCCACTCGCTTCCACAGGCAGTAGAATACACAGCCTCGAAGCATGTCTGCTGTCATCATATTCCACTGCATTACTCTACTGCCAGAACATAGACTTGTCACTACCTGTAAGTACAAAAAAAAGCAGCACCACACAGCAGCAGAAATTACTGCTTTGTCCAATAATAGAATACAGTACATTTCTCTGCCTCTGCCATGACTTGCAGGCAGTATCATACAGTACATCGGGGCACTACCTAAATATAGCAAAATGTGCTGCCGTCATTCGGGCCCGCAGCCAGCACAGCACGCTGCCGGAAACACTAGCTTCTACTGCCACACGGTGCATCCCACGCCACCAAATAGTACTGCCGTGGGCCATATTCCTGGACAGCATATTTTACTCCCTCCCCGTGCTGCCCAAGTCAGCACAATATACTACTTTATTTTACAGGCCAATGTAGCACAAATCACTGCCAGAAAGACAATCTAAATCCAGCAACTATCACTGCCTCCCACCACTGCCTCACGTCATACATCCAGGCAGTACTTTCTACTGCCGTCGGCAGCACATGGCCACTGCCTCCGGGCAGTGCACTGTACTGCCGGCAAGTAGGGCATTAATTTATATTTTTACAGTACTAAATTTTACTGCCTCAGGCAGTAAATTTTACTGCCGTACAGTACTGCCCCAGCCCGATTTCAGACACAGTAGTGGGGACTGGCCACATTGAGTGAATCGAATCTCGCCTTTGTCCTACGACTTGTGGTTTTCTTTCGAATAGGAGTCCGTCTCGGAGCCATCTTGATGTTTTTGTTCTTTTCTTCTTCGCTCAGTTTTGTTGCATAGAATACAACTCTAAACTTCTATGACATGACTACTATCTCAATACAGTACTACTACTTTTAACCGTTACGAAACCTTCCAGGCTTTCATTCGATCCAATGAACTGGTTCACCACAATGCTTTGCCCTATGCTCATTGCTTTATGCACATTGATTGCTATTTCATCCGGACTCAACATCGTTTTGCTATCTTGTATCGCATCCCCTAACCACAAACCCAGCCAAGATGTATCCATTTCCGGAAAACGGCCGTTTATTTCGCAGTGATGCTCTAGGCACTAATACTGAATCTGATTTTCTCATACACGTACTTCCTACTCGTATACTCTACCATTTTCGGCCCTATTTACAAGTTGAAAGCACAATCTCTCGTTGAATCGTACTCGGTGTGATATCTTAAATTAGCATAAATTTATATATTGCAATGCAGATTCACTGCTCGCTTGCAACATGAAAATTATAAAATTTCTCCCACACTGCTGTTTCCTAGCCGCCCACATCCACGTGGCCCGCTTTGACTGCCTGCCAAGTGTGCTCAGAGCATGCAATGACGTCATCGATATATACCGTCCAAATCATCACTGGAAGCGCGGACTCCTCGTCCAGGAAAGTGCGCCATTTTTCCTACTCCTCGCCTCCCCCTTTCCAGTAGGCCCCATATGCTAGTGTTTTTCCTATATTTCTGTAGTGATGACGTCATTATAGACTAGAGAAGGCGGTAGAAGATACAATAATTTTGCGCCTGTTCTGCCAGGTCATGTGCTTCAAAGCGTAATTCGCACCCTAGGTATCGTTTTTCTGGGCCTCCCATCGCACCGCTCCGTTTCAAATTCATCCCTCTATTGTTAGAGTACACGTCATTTCCGCCCGCAGAGTGCTACTTAAACAACAGATTCTGGAGATCCCTGTTTCCATCTTCATATCCGTCGGAAGCAAAGCAACAACCCTGGCCGTGGAAGCCGTATAGATCATCTAAACTGCTTCCAAAGCGTAAGTTTTAGATCATCAATACGGCTCCCAAGGCCAAAGTTGTTGCTTTGTCTCCGACGGATATGAACCATGATGGTACGTTTCCACAACTCACGCCACTAACCCAGTTTTCTATTCGTTTTCTCTTTCTCAGGTTTCCAGTCGGTGAGTGTTCCAATTCTACTTTCATTTATCTTTCTCTCTTACCACTTCTCCACTAATTTTCTTTTCTGCCTGTGAGTACATATCTCAATTTGGGATGCAATGGTATTTGTTAAGGTACGTTAGTCTCCTAATCACCATCAATTTCCCTCTCCAATTCAACGTCACTAACTTGTTTCCTTTCTCTACGTCATTTTTTCTTCTTCTCTTCATTTCCTAGCTTATTCATGCAGCTCAATCAGTTGATAGATTTCTAGACTTTTCTAGTAGTTTTAGTTTTACTCGTCGGAATAGTGTTAGTTGTAGTAGCATTTTTAACATAGGGATTGTTTATTCTCAATGTAGCCTGCGCAAATAAACAAATCCAGAGTGAAGCTTCCCATATCGCACCCTCTTAGATTGCTACCTATCCTACCGCGTATACCTCTCGCTAGCTCATAGTCACTACGAAATAAAAATTCCTAGCCGTACTATTCTGTCCATTCCCATATGAATACCGTCCATGCCCCATCCTCATAGCGCTAGAACTGCCTTCCTCTACCCCAGAAAGATGCCCACGACAGCGTGACGCTCCATCTCATCCACCACTCCCAGACACCGAATTTTACTATATCAGGACACTACTTTTACTGTCTCCAGGTGCTGCCCAGGGCAGCACGAAATACTGTCTCCAGGTGCTGCCCAGGGCAGCACGAAATACTGTCTCCAGGTGCTGCCCAGGGCAGCACGAAATACTGTCTACAGGTGCTGCCCAGGGCAGCACAAAGTACTGTCTACAGGTGCTGCCCAGGGCAGCACGAAATACTGTCTACAGGTGCTGCCCAGGGCAGCACGAAATACTGTCTACAGGTGCTGCCCAGGGCAGCACAAAGTACTGTCTACAGGTGCTGCCCAGGGCAGCACAAAGTACTGTCTACAGGTGCTGCCCAGGGCAGCACAAAGTACTGTCTACAGGTGCTGCCCAGGGCAGCACAAAGTACTGTCTACAGGTGCTGCCCAGGGCAGCACAAAGTACTGTCTACAGGTGCTGCCCAGGGCAGCACAAAGTACTGTCTACAGGTACTGCCCAGGGCAGCACAAAGTACTGTCTACAGGTACTGCCCAGGACAGTGAAAATCACTGTCTCCAGGTACTGCCCAGGACAGTGAAAATCACTGTCTCCAGGTATTGCCCAGGACAGTGAAAATCACTGTCTCCAGGTACTGCCCAGGACAGTGCACCGTGTTGGTTCCATCTATTGTCCCAGGCAGCGTATTTCACTATCCGGCCATGTTGCCTTGGCCAATACAAAACACTATCCGCCAACACTGCCCAGTACAGTAAATTACATCATATCCAACTATTGAATAAATCATTAATTTTTACTGTCTCCATTCACTGCCTCAGACAGTACTGTGAGACAGTGTTTTTTACTGTCTGCAGACAGTGTTCCGTACTGTCTGCCAGACAGTGCAAATCACTGTCTCCAAGTGTGGCATTAATTTTCATTTGCCGCATAGTGATTTTTACTGTCTCAGACAGTAAAAATCACTGTCTCGCAGTACTGTCTGAGGCCCCCTTTTCAACACCGTAGTGAACAACAAGAGGCGCAGTAATGTATTGAAGTTTTGTTCTTTACCAGCGTTACTAAACCAAACTAATTTAATATTGAATTAAATCAGTTTTGAAAACAGTCTGACGGCTGCAAGAAACGAGACATATCCTTCAACGTTTTCATGTAAGCCTCCATCACGCTGCCCGCATAACATTCGCGTCCCGTTTGACTCACCCTCACCTCCAGCCTTTCCGACACTCGCTCTTCTCCAGCCTCGTTATCCTCCGTCTTATGAGTTCTCACTGTCGGGAATGGAATGTTTGAGACATTTTCGAATTGTCCACTCAGCCAGCGCCTCAACTTCACGTCTTTCCCTGACTCTCTGATCATTGCATCGATTTCATCGTCGTACAATATCTCCTGCTTTTCGCGCAAAGCATCCTTCCATAGTTTCAGTCCCGCACGCTTCTTTTTGCCGTCTTCAATCACGTTGAAGCCGATGAACGAAAGTACGATTTCATCTCCACTGATCGTTTGGTCCAAGATGTCATTCAATGTGTTGAAAAAGTTCGTTTTCGTGGCTTCTTGGCCAGAGCCACGACCAAGGACTAGCGTGTGCGTCTCGCCAATGTGCTTGGCATTTCCTAAATAGCGTCTCTGGTCTGAAATCACCTTGTCAACATATTTTCCGAGCTCCTGACATGTCTTCGTTGGCGTGCGCGCAGCCACAAATACTGCCCTTCGAATTGGTCCTCGTTGCTCAATCTTTTCTTCTCCTCTATCACACTTTTCACGTGATGCCCTCACATTAGCCGCTCTGAAAAACAAAGAGAACGCATCATCAAACTCAACCCTATTGAAAGAAACTCGCAGTGCATTCTGGACACCAGGATTGTGTTCGAAATCATTCAAAATTCTTTTCTGACGTGGCACGTTGGCAGCAATTACTACCGCTCCGTCTTCAATTCCAGATTCAAACACACCATCAACCTCATTGTCAGTGGTGCCGATGAACGCCCAGGACGAACCACTGGTCAATTCGCTGTAACGAGAACTGCCGAGACTTTTCATCGATTCTTGCGCCCGGGCACTCAGTTTTGAGCTTGTTCCACCGGATACAACAATTGCGACAATGCTGCTGGCAACCAAATTGTTGATTACGTCCGCAAATTTATCGCCAGCCGATTCATCATTCTCAATGTCAAACGTATGAAAATCTACTGCACTGTCACTCCTTTCCAAGACAGCGACGTGCAACCCCGGTCCCGAGACATTCATCTTTGTTTTGTCGATTACCATCATCGACGAGTTCTCTGAAGTTGCCGATGAACGCAGCCATATATCGGATGTAGCGACGTCACCAATAGTGTTTGTGGGTATGAATCGGTAGGATGAAGATGAAGGCGATGTTGAGTTGATTACAATTGCAGACGAATCTATTTCGCCCAGGTCTGATTCTCTTCCAATAAATGACCAACTCGGCCGAGAACCAATTACATCACCCTCACGTGATATCTTATTTCTCATGTTGTCTCCATCGTCATCAACTTGGGATATTGCTAGTATGCAATCCTTGCAATTTAGCATCGGTTTCAATCTCCCTGCTTCATCTGGATAGACATAGAGTGGCCATGATTTGTTCATGATCTGATCACCTGTTTTTTCATTGAACATCACGATTTGCAATCCTTTGCTCTTCTTACCAATATTCATACCATTGAGTTTGACGGTTCCTCCCCTGTTTTCTTCATTAGCCCCATCAATCGCAACACTCAGATTCTGCAGAGAGCTACGTGACCCGCATAAACCACTATCGAGAGGATGCCAAGTTGAGAACCCAATAGAACCCAGTCCACTTTGGGCGACATAGTCATGCGCACTTCCTGGGGCTGCCCCTTTTCGACCAAGGCATACCCAAGACCACTCTGGTTGAAGTTCATATATGAACCTACTTCCGAGAGAATAAATTGCCTGCTTGCTACTCTCCGTCAGTTTGGACACAGCGTTACCCTGAATCACCAGAGCAACTAGCATACCGAGACTAATTTGTTTGATAAACTCTGCAAGATCGTCTGCCTGATGTGCACCGCTTGATATGTCGAAGGACTGAGTTTCCATCACGATTCCAGAGGATGGGTCAATAACGGCTACGTTGACACCGACAACAGGTGATCCAACCAAAATTTCATCAACAGCGATACGGGAAAAAGAGTGCGAAGAAGATCCTGATGAATTCAGAGTGACTGAGAAGCCTTCCGTCTGGCCATTGATTCCAGCTACACCCCCTGCTGCTTCTGGGATCATATCGTAAACCACTGTGCATGCTTGAGAAGCACTGTGTTCCTCAGCTACTACGACATTGGAAACACCTTTGAAACCGACTAGAGCATATGAATGGTAGATGGCAATGAAGTCCACTAACTTTGCACCAAGGGATCGAAGTGCATTGCGAGCCCGAGTAGTCAATTTCTCTGCAGCACTGTACCTGATTGCAATAGCAACACAAGTACCGAATGGAAGTGTATCCACCCATGAAGCAAAAGAATCACTTGCATTATCATCAATATTGGTTTGGAAAACTTTCGTTTGTGAAACAACACCCTCTGGACTGACAACTGCGACGTGCAGACCATATTCATTCGGGAAAGTTTCCACGGTGTTCCCATTTACTTGCACCTTGCAACTTTTCCCCACGTTCCCCCCTTCTGAGTAGACACGTACATTTGTGCCATGTGAAAGTAGAGACTGAAGTGGGAGGTGAAGTTGGAGCTTGGCTGGGCCGGCATTACTTGGAGAATACATTTCTGGTACAGTTCCAGGAACAGCACCGACCTGTCCAATGATGCACCAGTTGTCAGCCTCACGCAGTTTGCGAATATGTGTGCTGCCGATTCGTTCGATTGCTTGCATCACTTCTTCGCCCAAGAAGTATGAAGCCTCTCCATTGATAGCAATGATCACAATGCGACCATTCGGAACTTCGTGATTGAGATAATTCGTGAAAGCTTTCGCTTCAGCTTTCGCTTTGTACGTGTCAAAAACTTTGACATCAACTATATGTCCACGAACTTGATTCAACTGGACTACATTCATTCCTCTGGAGGTTTCTGTCGGTTGATCACGAAGTCCAATCGAAAATACACCACGGCCTGCCACAGAAATAAAGGCTCTATTCCCATCTTTTGTTCCACGACTCTCGACCGAAATGCCAATAGACGACCCGGGGGCAGCAAGATTCCCAACAATCTGACCACCAAGGTGTGGTGACTGCACTTGATTATTTTCGTCAATTCTTAGTGGTATGGCAATTTGGTTGGCATCAATGACAACACCATCAGCATAAGTCTCACTGACTTTTTCGTAAACCGTTCCAGGAGTCGCTCCAACCTGACCAATAATGGCGTAACTGCCACCGTAGGTAAGGCTGCGAATAGAGGTGCTTCCTAGTCGCTCGACTGCCTTGAAAGCTTCTTCATCCAACTGGTATTGAGCTTCATTCTTGACAGTAATAAGTACGACCCTCCCAAGCGGCAGGGCGTTGAGGAAGTTTGTGAATGGTTCAGCACTGTTTGTGTAGGTGTCGAAAATTTCTAGATGCATCAAATTTCCCGTGTTTTCATCCAAAACGGCGACATTCATTCCCATACTAGGACTTGTCGGCTGTTCTGGAAGTCCAGCATTGAACAAATTCCGACCCTGAACTCTCATCACAGCATTATCACCATCAAGATAGCCATAAGACTCAAGATGAATATCAATTTGGAACAAAGATGGAGATGCTCCATTTTTCTCTCTGATAGATATCTCTTCAGGTAAAGTAGATGCATTTTCGTTCTCAAACACTTCAATTTTGATCGGAAGCGTATTCCTCAAAGCGCGCACATATACACTACCACCATACCTCGGTCGGCACTGCTCATAGACTTTTCCAGGTGCTGCTCCAACCTGCCCAATCAACGCCCAGCTGTCGGAGTAGCCCACTTCACGGATATGCTTGCTGCCAAGTCTCTCAATGGCTTTCTTGGCGTTTTCATCTAGCATAGAGGATGCCTCATTCATGACAGCCATGACAACAACATGTCCTTCAGGTAGCTCGTTGAGGAAGGATGTCATCGGTCCAGAGTTCTCGTTATATGTGTCGAATGTTTTAACATCAAGTACGTTTCCTGAAACATTGTCTACGACAGCAATGTTCATACCACGAGAAGGTTTGGTAGGTTGATCCGGGAGGTTGAGGTTATAAACATCACGATTGTTTACAACGATGCTAGCATCATTCCCATCATCCCATGCACCACTGAAGACGGATATATTAGCAAAATCGTCAAATGGCTTGAAAGCTCCAAGAACCTCACCAGAAGATGAGTTGGTAACCGTAGAAGACTGCACGCGAAGCTCCTTGTCGACGACTATGCGCATTGTCACTGATTTACGATAGCGAAAGTAGAAGGTATTATTGTGAGCACATAAACCAGATTGTTCAGAGTTGTACACTGGATACATGGTTCCTCCATATGGAAGTGTGGCCCATTGTGGCTGCGGTCCTGGGCCGTGCCAAGCAAGTTTCTGGTCAGCGAGATATTTGATGCGGAAGAATGGATCTGCGCCTAGATTTTCATTTTGTGTATCTATGATGTGGTCCTTGGCGACGAGATAATGGTCGGCAGAAAAGGTTTCTATGCGATAGGATTCACCGCCAAGGATGTCGGCAATTGGGGTGGTGTGAGTGTGCGAGCGATAGAGGATGATGTTTTCATCGGCTGTATTGGCAATCTCAATGACGAGCGACATAGTGTAGAAGAGATAGGCCGTTCAAGGCGAAGTTGATATCGATATGAATGCGACGGGAGCAATTTGTTGAAGCTATTTTATACCCGATTCTAGCTAGAGCATGAGATGACAATTTCTATAAAACTACCAAGGACTGCTACTGTATAACCCACCTGTGTTTTTTGAGGTTGAGTAGAAACGTTTTATTGGACATAGAGATCGCTATGGTGTCTTCAGAATTTCTGTCAGTAGGATAATCTCTTGTTTTTTCTTACCAGATATAAACACTCGAGCTGGAAAGTACAAAGCCTACTATAACCAGGGTAGGTACTAGTGGAAGTTGTAAGCATTACTGACACGGGACATTTTGTAACAATCAGATTCAAGAGCGATCAGGGCGCAACCATGAGGGTTTCGGAATTGAAAGGCCTGTAATCGGGACTTTGGGAAGAACCGCATTGTCGGATGGGCTATTGAGATTGAAAGGAGTAGATGGAATTTTTTGCCATACGGTTTGTCGCGGGGTGGTCACGGTTGTCGCACGCTGTGTGTAACGTGAGCTGGTGAGGATTTTGCGCCGCCCATCGGTTTTCAGCAATGTAATTGAATAATTGGGTGCGAACCACTGTGCACCAGTGCATTCCTTAGTCTTGCTCAAGCGCTATGTCAACTGTCTGACTTGTCTCGCTGTTGCACTATTCACAGGATACCTAGTGTCCATCACGCGGAAAATCTTTTTGCCCTTCACAGATCTAGCGCGTTGTGCTAAACACTTGTACAGAATAGAATCACTTGACAACTGATTAGCTGATTGTGATGTCCTGACACGCATCATTCAACCAATCAGAGTGTCGTCATCCGAGTAGAAATTCCAGGCTTGAGAATCTGTTGGATAACTGGCAGTGACCAATAGCTTACAGTAAAGACAAAAGAAGGTAGGCGAGGAGCTACCATTGTCCAACACACTAAGCGCGCTGTTATGGTGCTATCCCTGCTCTCTACGTACACTCTCACAAGCTACGGACATTTGCAACACTATTAGGCTACAGTGTCATTCGCGCCATGACGTGAACATTGCAAACGGGAGGATACGCGCACGGCGTCGTGGCTGGGTAACTTGCGTCATTGACGTGCACACGTGTCGCCCACGTAACATCACATCCCGACCTGGTTGTGTGCAATCAAATGCTGCCAACTGTCGCCCTATGCGCGACTGTACAAATCGATGAATGGAGGAGTGACACCGACCACGACCAAGACGAGACATGCGCTGTGAGAGAGCGATACCAGCGCAACGAAGCGAGGCATGTTGCGGTCCGATACAAACCGACACAAACAATGCGCGGCTGTACAGATTTGCGTGTTTTTCAAACTTTGCAAAATACCCCTCTAAATTTGGAAATTCATATTTTTTTAATTTTGTATGTTTCTAATCTCTCAATTTTCGTTGGCGCTTTTCGAAGCTTGGACGTTGCGTCATCATCCGTGCATTACTTCAGGCGAGCTCGACTCGAATAAGTGTCCTCGCTGGCGTTGATCGTGTCCATGCGTTGCCGAAACACTCGTTCTGCGCATAGACGCGCAGTCCATGTCTTCTATCTCCATCAACTGCCAAATGCTACAACCGCTGCACTAGTCCATGCGCTGAATCTGTCGAAATTTAATTTTATTCACTTCCAACAGTCGCACTACCAACGATCAGCGTCCCCCCGCAACCCGAATCCGCACGCTTCGCGACGCTGCGAGTCTCCTTGCGTCCTCCTCCAAATCGCATTCCGCCCGCAATGCAATCAATCTAAACTGCCGAGAAAACCATGGTCGCCACCCGTGTGCTTCTCACTGACTGCATCGCGATGGGCATCAATATATTTTCGTCCAGCTCGTCGCCGCAGTGGTGCACACATTTCTCTGCGATGCGATGCGATGCGATGCGATGCAATACAAGCTGCTCGCGTTGGCCGATGGTCAAACGGCCGTGTCCCTATTCGTCACAGATTCGCAGTGTTGGTCACCGCAGTTCCCCGTCGTGCAAATAGAAATCGTCATGAATCATTGTTTTTACTAGAATGCGTTCTCCAACACCGTCACTCTTGCGAGCCGCTGCGACCAGCAGCTCGTCCGTTTTTCAGTCGCCCATTCGCCTCGACAACGGCATCGCCGATGCTCCCGACAAATTCCTTCCGCTCGTCGAACGCTCCAGCGCTTTTCCCATTCCCTACCCCATTCTTATTCTCGATCCCCGTCATTACAGTCACCGCCCGTAGTGCATCCATAATTTCTTTCATTCCGTAGTTCCCCTCTTTCCCCATCCGCTCCAGAAAGCCGTCCGCTGCAAGTGCATTCTCTCCATCCTCGTTCTTCAGTCTGACCAGCAAATTTTGGTCCTTGCATCCATCCAGTGGCAATCGATAGAAGACAGGAATGATAATCACTCCTCGTTCACCACCCACACCGGACCGCTCCAGGAAACAGATCAACTCCTTCATAGTCCACTTCCTAGCTGCAAATTCCGGCGACAGAATCACCACAGCAATCTTCGCACTTCGCATCGCACGGATCATCTTCCGCGGTGCGTGCTGCCCAGGTCGCAGCTCGGCTATGTCCAGAAACACTTTCAAGCCAAGTGAAACCAGTAGATCGTACAGTGGCTTGGCAATGGTCCACTTGTCGGGGCCAGCATGACTGATAAACACGTCATACACTTCTTCTGTGTCTTCGTTCAGAAGATTTGTAAGTTCAGTAATCATCTGGCGGTACGAATCCTCACAAGCAGCCATTTCTTTGAAGTTTTCCAAAAATTCTGAAAGTGCACTTCTGACGAGTCTTTGGTGCTGGCGAATGAAAGATGGCATCGAGATATCATGACCGAGTCGAAAGAAGAATACACCATCTGGGAACTTATCCCTAATTATCTCGTTTGTTCCGAGGGCACACGCGATCGTGGTCTTCCCTACCCCTCCCATGCCGTAAAGGGCAATACTATTTTTGGTTGCGTCATCCGACAAAAGGGCCCGATAGGTCATGTTCTCTGGCGAGTTGGAGTCTGAAGGGAAATCAAGTATTGCATATCCAGCGGAAGGGACAGATAAAGCATTGAGCGTAACGATTTCAACCTTGGTAGCAGTGCACGAAGATGGAGGAGATGATTGAAGCGGGGGTGTATGTGACGGCAGTTCGGACGAAGCAGTTAGTCTGCGTGATGCGACGAGAGATTCCGCGGGGTATCGGGATTTACGCTCAATTTCGTCGTTCCTTCCGGGGGTGTGGAGGATCTTGGTTCTCCTTACCCCACCCATGTCGTCAAGGGAAATACTATTTTCGGTTGCATCATTCGACAGAAGGCCTTGGTAGGTCTCGTTCTCTGATGAGCTGATGTCTCGCAGGATACCATGTATTGACTTTTCGGTGGAATTGACGTTTAGGGCGTTTTTCGTTCCACTTTTATCCTTGGGATTAAACATCGTAGTTGGAGACGATTGGAGTAAAGGCAGATGTGAGGGCAGCGGGGTAATCGGCGGGTCGAACGAAGTGGGAGATATGGGGGTTGCAAAGGGAGGCTCAGCAAGAGGTTTAGCGGGAGTTTGAGGCACGGGTCGGTTGGAGTGGATAGATTAAAGAGCTTGTAGACGTGAAGATGTGCAAGAGACAGAGACAGGATTGGAGTTGAAGGGGTTAGATAGGCTGCAGGAATTTCAAATGATTAGACAAGTGTGTGTTGAAAATAGGCAGGGAGAAGGTGTGTTGTGAATTTGGACGCTAGATGGATGAAACGGACAGAAAGGCGAGAGAATCTGTAGCGGAGAGTGGTGTGAGGATGGCCGAGTCGAAGAGTTGAAACCTTGAAGGCGAATGGGTCGGGGTGCGTTGGTGCGGCGGTTGGTAGGAGGAATTATTGCTGAGCAATGGAGGGAGGGAAAGGGGCTGGCGATTCGGGGTTGCCGAGCCCTAGAGTATAGAGTTGGAACTCTTCGACTTGAGGTTTCATCGCGATACGATACAACAGTGCAGGAATGGCGCATTGTTGGCAGAATGGTACGTTGTTGGATGGGCGAGTTGGAATGAAAACGTATGCAATGACACGATTGGACAAGTGTCGTGTATGAGAGAGAGTACAACCCGGGGGTGTTCGTCGACGTGTTGAAATTCGGTACATATACCGTCGAAATACTACACTACCATTGGCTACTTGACACCCCTGGAAGCAAATTATCGGCTACACTACGCGTGTAAACTGCAAATGTATCGCTTTCGGCCGACAGTGTCATACACGACCTGGCGCCATCGAGAGGATGCGCGGAAGGCGGACCGGGCGCCGTGGCTAGTAGCAAATCAACTCGTGCACGTGTCTCGTATGTAACATTACCTCCCGCACTGGTCTCGTGCAATCAAATGCCGCCAACTGTCGCCCAGTTCAACACCCTTCCACATGAACACAGCTGTGAAGCCGATCACGACCGCGACGATACCCGTTGTCAAGTTTGCGACCGCAACCAAGCAATTGTAAGTTGAGGTCAGAGCGGGCGAAAGACGGCAGCGGCAGCGCTCAACGGGCGGGCGCGGTGATGTACCCTCGTAATCGACAACAGTCTTCGCGGGAGGATTGACGCAAACGAAAACACGCACTGCGCTAGCGTATAAAAATTTTCAATTTGTGTGTTTTCAAAATGTCAGGATGCTAATACAAGACAGCCTGTCATACGCACCGCCGGCGATCTCAAGGCTCAATGAATAGATATATATTGCCAAGTAAAGACAAAAGAAAGAGAAGGTCGGCGAGGAGCTACCACAGTCCAACAGGTTATCGGCCTTTTTACGCCCACTGCACACGATTGCCCCCAATCCCCTCAACACAAATGGATCGCACCTACCTCCCTCCCCTCGACATCGAACACTTCGAGTACTGGCAACGCACCCTGGAAGTGCTAGCCTCGGATCTCAACCTCGAAATCCACCTTATCCCTGCCACCACCGCCCCCACCGATCCTACAGAATTCACAGCTTTCAAACGCAACCAAGACCGCCTCTCCCTCCTAATCCTAGCCAGCCTACCCAAAGACATCATCTCACGCCTCGACTCCGCATCCCTTAAGCTCCATCCACACCTCCTTTTACAGCAAGTCCAAAACATTGTAACCGAGCTAACAACCGTAGACCACTCCCTCCTCGAAGACACCGCACGCTCCATCACATTCAACATCGGCGACAACCTCGAAAAGTACATCAAAGAGCACGACCTCATCCGTTCCAAAATGCGTCGTGCCGGATACCCGCTCATCGACAAAGAGTCTACATCGCTAAAATTCATGCTCCAAGGCATCCGAAACCACCCCGACTACCAAATGACATACGCGATTTTCACACACAACCCACCGTCAACCATAGCGGAATTCACCTCAGCAATACGAAGCGCGAGCGCCAATATCCAGATACACAAGACAACCAAGCCCCCTACACCTCGACCCACAACGTATCGCCAATACTCGCGCAATGTACGCCACCATTCCCAGTGGCAAAAGCCGCCAACCTCCAGAAAATGGTGCACCCTCCACCACTCGCCGCATCATTCGAACCGCGAATGCAGAGCGCAACTGACCCGCACGCACGACTCCAGAGCGCACGCCATCCAACCTCGCGATGCAGCTCCACACGACACCAACTCAACCGAAGACAACGATTCTTGCTACGATGGTAAGTTCATTTTGGACTCCGGTGCCTTTCCCTCCCATATCCGCCGCCCATACCCCGGAATGAAGCCCGTCAAGAAACCATGGTTTACAAGAACAGCCGCTAACCGACAACATCGCATCACCCACCGTGGACCGATCAAGATACCCACTAAATGCGGCTCATTACGCATCCCGGACGCGATCGTCGCACCGGACGTCCAACAGAATCTCATCTCCGTCAACAGTCTTGCGACCAGACACGGAGACGTGACATTTACAAGTAACGAGGCACTTTTGCGCCGCCACAACCAACCCAACCGCACCAAAATCGCATCATTCCACAACGGCGCATACGTGCTTGACAGTAAACCATCAATTCCTTCCCCATCCAAACCACGATGCCTACACACTACCACGAATTCCACACGCTCATCAACCAAACCGCCGACATCCGCTCGTACTGCTCCATCCCCAGCCCCAACAACGTCAACCACTTCGTCAACACGACCACGTCGTCGTATGCAAACACCTCCTCACCCATCCGCCCCATCCCAAAATACACGTACCAAAACTAAGCTGCTAGACCACCAAAAACCTTGGCGCCAGTCTCCCCGTTCACACACCCCACCAAAACCCAAACCTCGCCGAACCCCCTCCATCTACAAAACCACTTACACCGCTCCCAGTGCATCAGCACAAACCCCTCCCAAACCACTACCACCCCAATTCCATCACTCCCACACGGACGACCGCGCCGATCAGACTCCCATCACTACATCTCGCCACGAAAACACAATGGAACCAACAACAGAAATCGACATCACAGGAAAACTAACCCCACCTGACCCCGGTCATAATCTTCATCTCCAAATGTCCCACGCCAACCCAGCCACCATCCGTAAAATGTGCAAACATTCCATGCTTCCTGCCCTTGCACCACACGCAGACGAACCAGCAGCAGACATTACATGCAGCGCATGCACACTCGCCAAACTGAAAACTGCCCCTCACCATCCCGCTGACCACAAACACCAAACGGGCAAACACATCTCCTCGGACGTATGCGGCCCAATTCACCCCGTTTCCAGACAAGGCAACAAGTACTTCGTCACCTTCATCGACACCAAATCCCGCTACATCATCATCCATTGTACACCCGACAGATCGGCCATACCGCGCATCACCATCCAGGTCATGGAACATATTCGCACCTTGCACAACAATTATCCGTCCTAGTTCAGATCGGACAACGCCAAAGAATACCTTTCATCCACGCTCCAGAACGAGCTCGCCCACCGCGGAATTACACACATCCGCACGGTACCCCACACCCCACAACACAACAGCATAGCCGAACGCATCAATGGCACGCTCATGGACGCCGTCCGCGCCAATTTGCTCCACAGCGGCCTCCACGCAGTACACTGGGAAGACGCCCTACACGACGCAGTCTTCAAACGAAACATCACCCTCCATAGCGTCACAAACCAAATTCCGTACACCGTATGGCACGGCCACAAACCCAAGATCCAAAGACTTTTTGCATTCAGTCAACTCGGGTACACACCGAACCTGGCACCCAAATCCAAACTCGACAACAGAGGCATTCCCATACGATACCTCCACGGCATGGATCAACACACAATCATGGCTCTCAACACAGACACCAACCAATCTATGCACATCTCTGCACTAGACTTTCGCCCTTACCACAAGGATAAAGATCCATCCGCCACAACCTCCATAGCCTTCCGCACATCCGCCCGCCGCCCTCACCAGCACGCACAATTCATACCATCAGCCATCAACCCAACTACACCAGCTCCCAAAACCTTCAAACAAGCGCAACGCTATCCAGACGCCCACCTCTGGCAACATGCACACAATGACGAGCTCGACAAACTGGACCAAATGCAAATTATAACATGGACACCCCCACACCTCGTCCCCCCTCACACAAAACCCTTACCCCTCACCATGGCATACAGGTACAAACGAGACAGCGCCGGAAACATAACCGAACGCAAAGCGCGCTGCGCAGTCCGCGGGGACCTAATGCTTCCAGACGTGCACTTCAACTCAAACGACACCGCCACATTTACAGCTGACAAGGCCACCATACGCATCCTCCTTTGTCACGCATCCGCAAATAGGCTCCCCACCGAGCATTTCGACATCTCGTCAGCCTACTTGCACGAAGACTTCAACCACAACAAGACAGTATTCATCCGCCAACACCCCCTTTTCGATGGCACCTTCAAACACCCGGAACCAACTGGGCGCCTCGACAAAAATTTATACGGCACACGGCAAGGCGGCAAAACATTCTGCGACGGCGCACGAACATACCTTCTTTCAAACGGCTTCACACAAACCAAATCCGACCCTTGCTTATTCATAAGGTCAAACAAACACGGCACCACAATCATCGCCATAACCATTGACGACTTTCTGGCGTGCGCCTCATCCCCCAACTTGCTTACGGCACTATACAAAATGCTTGCTCGCAAATACACCATCAAAAGATTAGGACCCCCAACTCAATACCTCAATTGGAAAATCACCCACTCCGAATTGGGTATCACCATCTCCCAGCCTCATATCATACAATCCGTCGTCGCCAAATTGAACATGGCCGACGCCAAACCTCTCAGCAACCTATACTCAGATGGCATCGATCTCTCTCCTCCCAGTACGGAGGAACAGCTAGACGAAACAATTTCCACACCATATCGCGAAATCCTTGGGGAACTGCGCTACCTCACCGACTCTACAAGACCAGATATACAATTTTTCACAAACGCACTCGCCAGAGCTAACCACAAGCCAACACAACGGCATTGGAAACATTTGAAACGACTTATTCGCTTCCTGAAGCACACGCCAACACATGGCATTTCATTCCCGAACCACCCGCATGACACCCCACTGTTAGCCTACGCAGATGCAGACTTCGCCAACGACCCCACGTCCAGAAAGTCTATATCAGGATCTGTCCACACGTTACATGGTTCGCCCATCAGCTGGGGTTCACAGCGACAATCTTTGGTCGCTCTAAGCACCTGCGAAGCCGAAATCATAGCGACTTCTGACACCACTCGCCAAACCAATTGGCTCGCAGGCATGCTACAAGAACTATCCCTCATCCCTCGCTCCAAACCTATCACCACATTCACAGATTCCCAATCCGCGCTACAGATCGCCACACAAACCGCATCAACGAAACGACGAAAATACGTCGACATCAGGTTTCACCACATCATTGACAACATAGCACAAGGCCGCATCGCGCTGCACTACCTACCAACTAATCAGATGCTAGCGGATATTTTTACAAAGCCGATGCCAACCAGGGCCTTCACCAACCTAACCACCCAACTACATATCATAGCCACCCCGCCAGAGAATCCCGTACCCGACACACCATCCAGCACCCTGCTCATCGATCTCCCCGCCCCTTGGCGACAGGGGGCGTGTCAGGATGCTAAAGTCGTCCACAGCTACCGAAAGACTTTCGAAATCTAGGAATTTATATTGAAAAATCAATAAATTGACATATTCAAATTAAAGTAATTTATTGGGTTCTAGTTGTCCGTTTTCCTTCATTTCAACTGCAAAGTAAAGCTCGTCTGAAGGTCGAATTTTACACTGGATAACAGCAATCTTAGATCAGTGCAAGTACTCCATTTATTCAACATTACATTTCTAGCCTTCCATGTAGATCCCTTCTCGAACAGCATAATCGCTCAGCTCATCGATCTCCATCCGGGGTACGTCCGAGCCTAATGGGGGAGAGCCACTAATCAACTTGACAGTACAGCACTGTAGAAGGCAATTTCTAGAGGAATTATTGTCGGATGATCAACGAATTACACAATAACACATTTACAGTATCCAGCTCATAATAGTATTTAAGTCGGAACGGCGACGCATCCCAAAGTAAACGACGGTATGCGATACCGGATCTTCAACAGGTTATGAGCCCAACAACCACTGCGCTAACCAATCCTCTCCACCCACCCACCCTATCGTGACCACCATTCCACCAATACGGCGACCTCACAGCGTTACCCCACCATCGACGAAGATCGCATCACCGATCGCGCAAAGCGTTGTGCGCGATACAACACAAACCGCCGCAGACACCTCACCATCACTAATCTCCCTTACGATCTATACCAACAAACTCTCCTTGAAACCCATACCGAATCCCCTCTCCCTACCATGGAACAACCCACGAACACAACCCCGCACACCACCCCATCCCCCGAACCTATCCCCTCCTTTCACGTACCCTCCCTCACGGAACATAACCTCATACAATGGTGTCACACAGTGGACAGCCATGCCACCCTCCACGACCTCATTCCCTATGTCCACGGCCCCCAGCCCGGAGAACCCTCCGATCCCATCGAACACAAGAAACACCACCACAAGATCGCGCTTGCCCGCCTTCTCATACTCCCAAACATCTCTCCCGACGTAATCAAGAACCTGAGTCCGAACACGCTGAACAGCCCCACACCTCACTTATATCAGTTCATCAAAGACCAGCTATCAGCCATACCACCTCAGAACTCCGAAGCGAACCTACGCAGACAGGCAGCAGAACTCAAATACCGCCCGGGAACGCCGATACAAAACTATATTGACAAACACAACGAGCTACGATCCATCATGCTCCAGTCCGCCTTCCCCAATATCGACGACGAACAAACCACCGCACAGTTCGTCATCGATGGCCTATACCACATACCTGAATGGGCCCCTCTCCTACGTAACATTGCGAAATTTCACAACTTTCACCAAGGACGCAGACCATCACTACTGTCGTACCGCCTGGCGGTCCTCGCTGATCGAGCCGTGTCGCTTCCCTATTGGGTACCCACTTACGGGATGTGCCAATCAGAAGGCACCAGCCAACTGGCGTGTTTCCTATACTTAGGACCAGCTAAGGCTGACAAATAACCCCACCCGGGCCTATCGGCCCCGGCCAAGACCCCACAAGGGGCAAATTTTAACTTAGGCTGATCAGCCATACATTACAATGTAAGCCTATTGGCAATGACCTCGCGGGTAGGCGAGCGCCAGTAATTGGGTTCTGATTGGTCACTAACTGGATATTTATTCCTAACCACTAACCCTAGCTTACAGTAGACTTAGTATAAAACTGCCACTGGAATAGCCAGTAGGCACGGTTTCTAGAGTAACGTAAACTCAAGTGGAATTACGACCCACAGGAACAGTGTTCGCATACCTATTGTTCAACCCCTCTCCGGGAAAACCTTAGGGTTAGCCAACAGCTCGACGGATTACGTCATCTTGCTCCATTAATACGCATCTCGCGTGAGCGCTATAATCGCACAACCCCCTCCGGGTAGCGATCCCTTCTCTCTCACGAGACTACCCGCCGGGTACCTATAAGGTTCATCTGCTCTACCACTTCCTCTACCGAGGCTCGGGACACCTGTCGGGTGGTTTGCCGCTCTAGCGGATTTTCTACCTGCTACAACTACAACTAATATACAACATGTTGGTTGAACACGAAAAGGCCGCTCCAGAAATCACTACCCCTACAATCACCCACCTACCAATCACCCCTCCCACTATTCCCCATCCACCAATCCCCCTCTACCCAACTACAAATCATCCTTATACAAGCACATACAAACCATACAACTACACAACAGGCCGATACACGCGCACACGCACTCATCACCAAGCACCAAACCGCATTGACCCACACACACATATCCCACCTCCGTACGGATACAGAGGCCCATGGTGCACACTACACGGATCACGCACTCACTCAACAGCGGAATGCTACACGAAACGGTCGTTGACCAACAACAAACAATTACTTCACCCTCCTCAACCTCGAGCACAAACCGCCATCCCACTCCCGTACCATCACTACCCACCAATCCATCCCCCGTCCTCCGCCACATACTCACCACAACACACATCCTCCCAACATGACCTTAACATCCCACCGATACACCCTCCACCCGAAATATACCAACTTCCCCCCTCCCCACTCAGCCATCCACCTCCTACATCATACCCACAATCTCCACCTTCCAGCTCAGTAAACAATGACTCTCGTTCATCATATATCCTCCACTCTGGCGCAACACCTACTCACTTCAAATATCCCCAAGACACCATGGCAGCTGCACCTTCGTCCACGATCACAGCATCAGGCACACTCTCACGCATCACACACCAAGGCCCAGCTGACTTACCTATCTCTGAAAGACATACAATACCTATCCCACACGCAGTGACCATGCCCGCAGCGGAATATAATCTCGTCTCAGTCAGCCAACTAGCTGACAACTACGACGTTCTTTTCCAACAAGACCGAGCTTACGTCACCACCCCTCAAAAACCTCCCCACCATTCCATCACAATCGCAACAGCACCACGTCACAATAATCTCTACTTCCTAAACACACCAACGACGCGAGGCACGAAACGCAAACGCCAACCTTCCAAAACGCCTAAACAATCCCAGCAATACAAATCCGCTAAAAATCACCGCAGCTATGGCGCACGTGCAGACCGAACGCCGATACTACAGCGTACAACAACAAAACGAAACTTGGGACGCAGGCAAACAAACGCACAACCAAAACCAACCAATCGAACAACACAAACAAACCACACAACCCCACAACCCTTTCAATTTGCACAACTGCGCAACAGCCAACAACATCCACGACCACCGCAGCCAAAGATAGCACCCAAACCCCCTTCAAAAACATATCAACCCCTTAGCACGAAACCAACAGGACAACAACACAGGCAGCCGCAACCAAACCGCCCCCCCAAACCCCCAGTCCCATCCATATCTATACCAACAGTCACACCAAGCCGCACAACCCGACCAACCCTACAGCCAAACAACACCAGAACAACCACCGCAAAGGGCCACACCCACACGGCGACACCATCCCAACAAAATCCACACACACAAACACCATCCCCCAACATACCAAGAACCATTACACGAGTACCTACCACCCAAACCTACCCCCCAACAAAGAATTCCACGACATCCACGAACCAAAATACAAAAGCACCCCGAATAACCACACACGCACTCCCTCTACCCACCGAAATCCTTTCACAAATCGACAAAGACTATCATCACTGGCACATAAAACTGGGTCACCTCCATCCCCACCGCATCCACATATTAGCGACAAAAAACCTCGTCAAAGGCCTCCCAACCACACTCAAAGAGCCGCCTCCAAAAATAACATGCTCTGGATGTGCGTTAGGCAAACAAGCCTCAGCACCCTTCAAACCAAGACTACGCCAGGCACCGCTCTGTGCACACGTCCACACAGACATATGCGGCCCGATTAACCCCACATCTATACATTACAACAAACATTTTGCTACATTCCTCGATGAACACAGCCGATTTCTCCAAGTACACATCGCACCCCAGAAGAACATTGCAGCGGCATACATACAACAATACATATCACGGATCCACACCACAACACCACTACGGGTAACCGACATCACTATGGACAATGCTCCAGAATATTTCACTAAACCACTTCAAAGCTTTTACGCACAAGAACACATAACAACACACCCGACAATTCCGTATACTCCGCAAGAAAACGCCCTCGCAGAACGGGTCAACAGAACCCTAATGGAAACAGTACGGACATTACTACACACGGCAAAACTTCCCCTCACCCTATGGGAATACGCGCTGCATGCCGCCGTGGATCATCACAACCACTCACCTCACAACGCCCATGGCAAACCACCCATAACGGTATGGACAGGTCAAATACCCGACGTGTCTACATTCCTTCCCTTTGGTCAATACGGTTACACACACGACCGCAAACCACGCACGAAACTCGATACCAGAGCCCAACTGATGCAATATATTGGCAGAATGGATACACACCACTATTACATATACAACCCACAAGAACAAACCATCACACGCTGTCGCAAAACGGATTTCCATATATACAATCCCAACACAGACCCAACCGCCACGGTAACCACCACACCAACTGCACACCACGCGAAACAAGCCAAGGCAATAACCCATAACACCCCAGAATGCTTCAGCTCACCCAAAACGCTAGCTGAGGCCAGAAAAGCACCGGACGCACAACAATGGGCAACCTCATGGAACAAAGAATTGGACTCACTAGAGAAACGCGGAACCATCACATACATACCAGCATCGGAAGTCCCAAACGGAGCCAAGCTATTACCCGTAAAAATAGTCCTAAAGACAAAAACGGACGCCCACGGCAATCCAGTCACAAGAAAAACACGCTGCAATATACGCGGAGACCTCCAACGCCCACACGAACACTTTAACCCCGACGAATTATCGTCACCAGTCGCGGACAGAGACGCCATCCGCCTATCACTCGCCCTCGCCGCCGCTAACAACTACTCCGCAGACCACTGGGACCTCGACTCTGCATTCTTACACGAAACATTCGCCGACGACAAAACCCTTTATATCTACCAACCTCAAAGATTTGACGGAACGTACAAATACCCAGGCAAGGTAGGCAAAGTAACAGGAAACATGTACGGTGCGCGACAGGCCTGCCACATATTCACAAAAGGACTGTCACAACACCTTAAACTACACAATTTCACGCGACTATCAAGTGACAGCTGCACATATCACCTGACCTCAACCAAGGACCCCTCCCAATTCTTATTTTGCGTCATAACAGTTGACGACTTTCTTGTCATATATAACAACAAAACACTATGCACCAAAGTGAAAGAACACATCCAACAAAAATACACACTTAAAGACCTCGGCCCAGTAAGTCACATCCTCGGATGGAAGGTGACCCGAGACGCGACAGGCATCACCATTACACAACCCGCATACATCGAAACGATCAGTCAAAAATTCGGTCAAACAAATGCCAAACCGTCCGACACACCAATTGTATCAGACCTGCTCAATGCACCAACGAAAGACACGAAGCCACTAGACACCTCCCAATACAATTACAACGCACTCATTGGCTGCCTACGCTACCTCGCCGACTCCACCCGCCCAGACATTGCCTTTATCACTGGATATCTAGGCAGATATGCCCAATCGCCAACAACATTTCACTGGAAAGCAGGACTCAGAGTCATCCGTTACCTCTCATCCACCACCAACAAGGGAATCCATTACAATAACACACTCCAAGAAACATTACGCGCCTATACCGATAGCGACTTCGCCGCCTGCACGACAACAAGACGTTCAACATCAGGCACCCTGGTCACATACAACCAATCACCCATCGCATGGCAATCCAAAAGACAAAGACTTATAGCCACAAGCACATGGGCGGCAGAATACATCGCAGCATTCCACACCGCACAACACATAATGTGTGTCAGAAACCTGCTCACAGACTTACAACACAACGAAAAAAAGCCAACAACACTACATATCGACAATGCAGGGGCACTAACGACCGCCAACACGGAACATCCTACACCCAAGTCGAAACATATCGACGTTAAATATCACTATCTAAAGGAACTAATAAAACACAAACATATCACCTTGGAATACATACCCTCGACAAATAATGCTGCCGACATCCTCACAAAAGCACTCAAACCGGCCCAATACAAACAAAAACTAGAACTACTCCGGCTTTCACAGCCCGCGCTGCGCGGCGACTGTCGGATGATCAAAGCATCTCCGCAGCGCAACCAGCGAAACCCTACGTCATCGGATGATCAACGAATTACACAATAACACATTTACAGTATCCAGCTCATAATAGTATTTAAGTCGGAACGGCGATGCATCCCAAAGTAAACGACGGTATGCGATACCGGATCTTCAACAATTATAACTGTTATTTTATTCGACAACTGGTTATCACTATTGTATCATACCTGGGGCCAAGCGCTGCTCCTTGTGAAGCACCC
The DNA here is from genome assembly GCA_030407315.1 of Asparagopsis taxiformis. Taxonomy (NCBI): domain Eukaryota; phylum Rhodophyta; class Florideophyceae; order Bonnemaisoniales; family Bonnemaisoniaceae; genus Asparagopsis; species Asparagopsis taxiformis. Next base: position 45,272 of record JALQPE010000541.1, on the reverse strand, counting down.
GTGCGCTCCCATCGAAAATTCGCCGAGAGGGCCAAGAGAGTCGTTCACGTTCTCGGAGCCTTTGAACGGCTCAAATACTTTATTGTGATGCTGTAGAGGAACCAGCTAGACTAGAATGCTATAGTTTTACATGAACAAACCACGGAAAATCCGCTTTCAGACAAAAAAAGAATCATAGGAATTGGCGAAGGGGATCCCTAAAAAATAGATTAAAATCGAAGTCTTTCGGTATCTGTGGTTTACTTTAATACAACTCAGTCGCCAAGCGCCGTGGCGATCAACAGTCAGAATGCTAATACAAGACAGCCTGTCATACGCACCGCCGGCGATCTCAAGGCTCAATGAATAGATATATATTGCCAAGTAAAGACAAAAGAAAGAGAAGGTAGGCGAGGAGCTACCACAGTCCAACACAAAACAATATAAACTTTTCCACGCGTCAAATTTCAAAATTCACTTTGCATGTTTCCAAAAATTTTCTCCGCCCATTTCATTCGCCGCTGACTCGTATCTAGGTCAACTCGACAGTTTCTCAGCCACACTCTCAGCGGATCAGACCGCACGACATCATATGTGTACGCTCCAGTCGAGCTATCGTCCTACTGTGAAGAGAGCGATGAGTCCTGACTCGTTTGTTATGTCTCGTGCCGCCGACGGTGGCTCAAGTATGCTATTCATATAGTATATCAAGTTATTCGCCACCTACACGTTCTATAGCGTGTCCACGTCGACCCGCTCCCACCCCAACCCGCTGTCGACGACGTCGGGCGCCGCACACCAGCTAGCAAATTGCATTTCTTGCGCCTATGCGCTGCTGAAAGACTCGTCCGGCGCGCTCGCCCAGACCAATTTGCGGGTGCCCTTGTGCGCTGCTGACCAGTTTCTCTGTGTCGCACCCGTCCATCAGCTGATTGTATTGCCGCATGACCCATCCTCGCGTCGTTTCTCCATTCCGCTGGTGCTATCTGTAGCTATCCGACATGTGTTTCAATCCATTCATGAAGTGGACTGCAAACGCCAACAGCCTCAACTGACACACGATACAACCACTGCACTAGTCCATGAGCTGAATCCGCTGCATTAGACGGCCACGACATTTAGAATACCGCATACATTATGTGCCACGCATAGAAACGGGCCATTTCAAAGGCGCGCACACACCTCCACATGCCTCCGGTTGGTTCACACAATGAACACGATGACGGCAAAGTGTTTCCCCGCTGCACCGAACATCGGATACGACTGCGTTTGTATATTACTCCATGTCGGTGCAGTGACAGCTATCGCTGACTAGATCTACAGGAGGTTTTGTGCCGGGGCAGGCAAGTGCTGATCCATTTGCGTCGATTCGAGACGCTATGAGTCGGAACGGAATGGTGCGGAACGAGTTGGTATTATCGATTGCGTCGCACTGTGCGAGTGCTCCGAGAGGAACGACTGTTCGGCCGCAGTTGCAACTCGAGAAATTGGATGATAAGAATAATTTGGCATTCGTCATTCACGACGGTGTCGGCGCCAGGATTTGACAGCCGAATCCATCGCAGCGGGTAATTATGCCTATGCATTGCATGGCGTGGTCATACCGACGCGAGATACATCATGTCATGATGTGGATTGTTAGTGGAACAAGACCAGTGCGTTAGGTGCCGATCTGTAAGACATTGGCAGCTGACGATAGTGACTATGCTGACATGTCGAGTATCGAGATGCGGTCCATTTGAGCCGACCAGTCCGTTTCCGTAACTGTCTATTCACAAACGACAGTACTGCACTATTGGCGGTTGTGGCGTCTGCACAATAGTGTACCAGTGCCCTGGACTGGCGGTGCGTTGGAATATGGCGGAGATTGTGATTTTTTCAGACGTGTCATAATGCTAGAGCGAAATGTGCGACGACGACGACCGGTGCACAAGCAAATTGGAGATAGCAACAATCATGAGAGCGTACAACAGCTGGTGACCTATCGAGACTTTTCTTGTATCCAACGCGTTGTGAAATCGGTCCAATCGGGTCACGACAAGTACACAGCGTCGATATCAGATTTTCAAGAGTTGAAAAAAATCTAATAAATGAGATGTTGCGCCGCGAGTGGAGATCTCGTCGTGACAGCTTGTCACGGTAGATTTGTCTACTAAGCGCGCAGTCTCGAATTGTGTATTCGCCGATTTTGGATATACCAGACTGTGGGATTTATGGCAAACGAGCCGCCAACCCTTTCTCAATCGCCACATGCGCCCGCGCGCCAAGATCCCGCTGCGTGCCTTTTGGATGATAACTATTGGTTGATTGCAATGCAATAAGGGACTACGTGTCCTTTAATTTTTGATGTGCTCATACTAGACGAATTCTGGAGTTCCCATATGGGAATATACGGAAATGGCATGGGAATTTTGTGCGCATGGCTGGGCAGAGGGAGCGGTGTTCGCACGGAGCCTTTGTTTATCACACGCTGCCCAGGGAGCATGTGCAAACCTTACAGTAAAGACAAATGGCATGAATAGTTTTAGGAATTGTGTTACGGTGATTTCAATGCTAAGTAAAAGAGTCACGGTTCTTCGTGCACTCGTAACGCGTCAAGTGAAAGACAGTTGTCTCGAAATCTCGACTCTGGGATATGAGCTCGTATCTCAACGAGATCGTGTGCGGATGTAGCTACATACAGCGTTCAGATGACATACGCTGCGGGCAGCCACGCAGGATGTTTCACATCAACCTTCTATCTACTTCATCACTCCAATCATTTTCTGCTTTGAAGTGGCCCAGATACCAGTGCAGCTACATTGGTCGTGATTATCGTAGCTGCATTGTCTGTGTCATTCTTTCGCAATCGAAAGGCGCAAGTCGGAAACCGCAAGTTCACAGCACAATGGCGCTATCTTGAATCAAACAATAGAAATGCACTGCGTTTATGAGACAGACAACAAGGCGAATCTTGTACACGAAAAAGAAGCCAGCACATCGCGTGTGGAGGGTACATCTCATCGTGCAATTTGCCACCAATCTAAGATATGAACTGCATATACCAACGAGCTTTTCGAAGAGTGACGGCTGCACAGAAAAACAAACCCCTGCAGTCGAAACTACCCGACGATAGTCGATGATGTGAAGGATGCAGAGAAAGGTGTGACAGACAGGTACGAATGCAAGAAGAAATAAATTTTCCCTAGCTGCAGTGTGACATGATGCAGTTGTGGCTAAAATATATCAGCCGGAATCAGCTCGGAAGGAAGTTACTTGGGTGATAGGATGGAGTTGTACCAATTTTGCATCTTGAGTATTTGAGAAACTGTTGGAACCCGTTCATGTTCTATCTGGAAGTAAAGTGCGCAATTTTTCTTGTGTGATTGCGGAAGTTTATTCGAAAGGAGTGAAATCATAAGATTGGCTGCAAACGGAACGTTAACTTCAAATCTGCTTGCGCAAATGACAAGAGCCAGGACACAAAGAGAACATACCCTGAAAAGGTCCAGAATGAAAGTAGGGTTATGTCTATTGGCGTACTACCGAAGTAGGAACCTCGACGAAGAAATCATCCCTCGTTTGTTGTTGCATGACGCATCACTAGAGTACAGCGATTACTTGCTCCGAAAGGATCTGAAAGCAGAGATTTTCTCATCAAGTTTCAACTTGGGAGAGTTGGATGATTATGAATGTTTCCGCAGGTTTCGTTTTGGAAAAGTAGAAATGAGAGATATACTACGTGGAATTAGATGGGACAATATTTCGTTCGTAACAGAGAGAGGGGGATATAGAGCGTCAGGTATGGAGGGTTTTTGCATCCTATTGCGAAGACTAAGCTCACCATGCAGGTGGAAAGACTTAGAAAAGGAGTTCTTCAGATCTTCTACCGCGCTCTGTGAAATCTTTTACCATGTACTTGAAGTTTTCTACCAAGAGTATCACCATTTGGTAACATCATACCACTCTTCATTTATAAGATCGAGAAGTGAAATGTACGCATCCAAAATATTCGAAACTGGAGCTCCCCTGGATAGTTGCATTGGTTTCATTGATGGTAGTAACCTATACATTTGCAAGCCGAAGGGTAATATGCAACGCGCAACGTACAATGGTCACAAACGTCGCAATTGCTTCAAATTTCAGGCTATGACCCTGCCGGATGGTCTTATGTTCCATGTTTATGGTCCTGTGGAAGGCAGAAGGCATGATTTAACTATGTTCAGGAACTCCGGCATCGAGCAATGTTTACAAGATAGTCTCTTAATCAATGGAAGGCAGTTCTATGTGTACGCAGATTCTGCATATATTTTGCGACCGTACATGATGGTTGGCTTTCGTGGCGCAGACTTGGGAGAGGAAGAGACCTTGTTTAATCGTCGAATGTCTTCTGCCCGTATGTCAGTGGAATGGGCATTCAAAGAAGTCAAGAAGTACTTCTCGCATCTTGATCATCAACGTAAACTAAGGGTGGGAATGTCGTCAGTTGGTTTATGGTACACCTGTGCATGTATATTGACTAACTTCCACACTTGCATTTATAGATCGCAAGCAAGTCGTTATTTCGACTGCAGTCCTCCAGCAATTCACGAATACATTGCTTTACGACCGTTTTCTTAATACCTGCGAAGGTTTGGTTAAACTTCTCAGAGAAAAATTGGCAATCCTTCAAACGGTAGGAAGCAGAGTAAACATTTACTCACACTCGCGGACCATCTAGCGCTGCAGTACGGAGCATTTGGAGTAGACCAGATTTCAGAATAGACGCATCTGATTCTCTATCGTCCTCGTTCTCACTGTTTTCGTCTGCATGGACATTATCCACGCTACTAAATTTGCACCTGTCCCGCAGGAACCAAGCTCTGCACCGTCTCACCATCCCGGTCCGCCGATGATTTTACGCCAACTTGTCCTCGCCCCGATTTCTACTCTTCCGTCGCAAATCCACGTCAACAAACAAGCCAACATTTACCCTCGCACACACACACACACAATTTTATCTACCACTCTATCGCGACATCCCTGTAGTATACGTGGCAATTCCGAAATTGCAAATATTTACGTTTTCCGCGGAATTCGAATTTCGGCGGACACGACCGGCGACAGCAATGCACGAACATTGCTGGCGCATGCGCGCGCGCAACCGGCACACGTGTGCAACGAACGTACTGGCAACGGCCAACGGACCAACGGGTCCCTACGTGTGACCCACAAGGTCCTTTCCCATTCGGGGACGTTACGAACAGTGTTTACACTGTAAAGCGATGCCATCGTGGCCATATAGGTATTGGCATCGTGCCGGGAGGGAAAGGGGACAATACATCGAACGGGCAACGGCTCTAGTCTACGACTGACTTCTACGTTTACGTTTACGTTCTGCCTAACGAGGCTTCGTCTCCGTCGAGCTGCGTACTCCCTACCCATCGCCGCACGTAAGGCTGATTGCGTGTAGTGCCTCCGGGCTTGGTTGAGAGCGCCTCCGGTGACGTACCACCTCGTTTGCTAACGTAATCCTCGCGTGGATTGTTGCGTCGTGACGCTCGTGTCTACTCGCTAACCACTCTACCTTCTACCGTTCTAACAATACAGTCAAACACCAGCGGGTGGACTGCTCGTTTCGTTTCGTAAGGACAGCGTGTCCGTAGCTCGTACCAGCTATCTAGAACTAACGTTGTTCCACAATCCCCCACTACCAGCACGGTTCCGTCGAGCCAATCGCCGTGCCGAGCTTGATAAGCTCCTCCCCGCCCGTACCGGCGCTGGAATCCCAGTCGGTGAGCGGCGGCAACGCCTGCGTGCACAAGTTCATCATCACGTCCTTCCAAAACGCCAAGCAGTAACTACTCCCGCCATACTCAAAGTATCCCAACTCGTCGCCCTTGGCCACTGTATCGTTCCTCTTAACCGACAGCACATTGCTCGAAATCTCTGACATGCCCAACGCGATAAACCACATCAGCCCGGGTCCGTCCTCCTCTCCCTCACTGTCCGTCGCCCTGATAAAGATGATGGCCCGCGTGGTCACATTAGTAATATACCCCTGCGACGAGTCCGGCCCCGAAGGGTCGTCCTCCACCGCCGGCGACTCGGCGTAATACGAGCCCTGCACCACCTTCGCTGAAACAATCTCTCTGTTCACCGGGCTGTGCCAAGAATGGTAGTTGCGCGAGCTCAGATACGCCTGATACACCGTGCCGGTTTCAAACTCCCTCGCCAATACGTTATTGTTCATCATGGTCACCAACGAGTAGGGCTGGTTCTTCGCCCAAAACTTGTCGTGCAATTTCACGTTTTGCTGAAACGCAAACGGCGTCGATTCGCATGCGCTGCAGATCACCGAGTTGTCATCCGGGTTGGAAAATGGAGGCATACCCGCCTTGAACGGCCGTTTGAACCATTCGTTCCACGATCCGTATCCCCAAGCAGGGTCCGTTACCGACCCCGGATTGTCGTATTCGTGCATGCTCTCCTCGATGCGCGGGTCCAGCATCCACCCGCCGGGGCTGTTACCGTTTTCGTCTTTGAAAACATTGAGCGACGCTGTCGATGACAGCAACGTGCACCAGCTGTTCAGAATCGCTCGCAGCTTCTCGTTCACCTCGGCCAGAAAGTAGTGTATCTTGCCGCTCTCGGTCGCCATCACCCAGTTGAGAATGGTGTTGAGAGGCGCCGCGGCGCTGTTTTCACCGTCGGAATAGGGCGGTGCCTGTTGCACGACGATGTTCATGCATTGGATCATCTCTTTATAGTCTGATATGTTTACAATCGCCACATATACGATACATCAACGCAACAGAACGAACGCCAGGTTTACTGGTCATTTGGGTCAACTCTGACCACATGGAAAGAGCGGTCTTAAGAATGACATCACGCTTGGCGTGCGAATTGTCCGACACACGAGCAGCCTCTCTTGTGCATTCACTGGGCACAATGTTGTACGCGGCCTTGGGCCTGCCCGTTGGGGAGGCACACAGGGTGTCCACTATAGCGCTCAATCGTTCGCGCGGGCCGGTGAATTCATCAGTGTTCAAAAGCACGAGAAGAAGCTCGATTAAATCCGCCTCGTCGCGACTTTGATGCACGCCGGCATTCTTAAGAATTTGATGCGCGGCACGCGCGTCGCCCGACCATCGCAGCGAGCGGAAGCGCAGACACAGGTTCTCGGCCACGTCTTGCGGAAACATCGCCACCCAGGACCGGCCCTCGGTAACAATCATGCGATGGGATAGCGGCGGCACATGCAAAGCGTGATTCAACGCGCAGCGGCGCAGCGAGCATGATGTGAGGCGCAATGCCGGGCGCCACATGACTGGGGCTCGACTGCTCGCGCATCCTTGCCGCTGCAGATCGTAGTGAGGTGCACGAATCTGGACGTGCGCGTGTGTGTGCGCTAATTTTGAAAAGACGGAATTATTTTCAAGTTTGGATCTGCGCTGACGTTTGTTCACCAGCGGCTAGCGCTAGCGCCGTCAAGTCTGCCAACAAGACGCAGAGTGACGTGGGTCATATCCAGTCGTGTAGGTCCATGTCTGCCTGCGTGCACCGTCAGTCATTACCAACACTTGACAGCAACGAAGCACAGAAAGACACGACACGACACATCACGTCGGATACTGGTGCAGTGTCAATCTCAGCACCGCATCTGTGCTCATTGACGCCGCGCCGCGGCAGCACCAGCCCTCAGTACGACAACATTTGTTGTCATCACCATCACCAATTAAGGCTCCCCAACGTCATGGCTTGCGTCCCATCACTGTCATAGCGCCAATTGAACAAATTGCCACCACCATCCGAACAAATGAACGCAAGTTTTGCACCGATCATTTGCGCGGTCCTCTTCGCCACTCTCATTCCACTAATTGCCAGTCTGCCCATCGCATCCGCACATAACCCAGCCCGATATGAACGTGCTCAAGCTACTCCCCCAATCGCTCCGGGACTCGAGGATATTTTTGACGAAGCTCTGCGCAGTGCCTGGGATCGACTACCGAAGCCTAGGAGGGGCGCGGCATGCACCTCGCCCCAAACTCCATGTTGTAACATTGCTTGATTCAGCAAACGTAATGTCTTATAGTTGATGCATTTGCTCTTCGTTCCGTCCTGTCCCGTCTTGTCCAGTTCAGTTCAGCCCATTTCGGCCCCCCGAAGTAACTCCTCAATGCTTGAGGCGACCTTCTCATCGTGTATTTACCCCCAATATTGTCGCCGCCACAACCAGCACACCAAATCTATCGGTCCCGTTGGTGCCCCACACAGGCATAATGGACCTCGATGCACATTGCACCGTTAAAATTCTATGACTAATGGAAGAGGAAATGCGCGCTGCAATGAAGGGGAAGATGTCGGGGATAGAGTGAGAGAACGCCAGTTATGTTCTCAGTTTTACGCTTGGACAGCTACAGACAGCGGAAAATGAGAGAGGGAAAACATACTAGAACTAATTTACTGTATTGCAGAGGTTATTGGGGATGCTCAAGTTCCCGCATGTTTACTTTACATTACTCAGAACTTTCTAGAGTCATGGAAAGCTTCCTTCGCTAAAGCAACACTCGGTTTGGCTGCAATACCTTCACCAGATTATCTAATCATGAAACCTCTTGAACATCATTTCGCGAAAAGCGCGCCGGTCTTCCGCGTCTTCTTTTTCTCTAATCAATTGAGCTTCCATACGATTTTTGCGCTCTTCAGCGTCCAGACGATCCCTTTCTATTTTCGCCGCCAACTTCTTCTCCTCAAACTCCAATTTCTTGTGTTCTAGTTCTAGCTCAGCAGTCGACGATTTACCTTTTTCGATCTCAGCGTTTAACTTGTCCCTTTCCAGCGCCAATATATCCCTTTCATGCTGCAATCGATCTTCACGCTGTCGGGACTCCACTTCGGCTCTCCTGATTTCCATGGTAAGTCTCTTTGCCTCTCTTTCGTCTTGACGTTTTGCAAGAGCATTCCGGTTCTCTTCAGAGTTATCTAACGCATGAAATAGTACCGAAAGTGTATCCGGTTCTCTTACCCGTTTCACTACTCTCCTGTTCGAAATGTCCATTTCCAAATCACCTTCTACATTGCCTTTCTTTCCTCGTTCATCCTCCCGTTCTGATGCTCCCTGCCTTTCGCTACTCCCGGCATCACTTATTGCCATGTTTCTCACAGCCTGTGAACGCCTTCTCATCGCCATTTCACACGCCTCGGTGCCTCCAAGCTCTAATTCATCCCTTCGCCTCACATCTTCTTCATGTCTTGCCTTTCTTTCGGCCTTCCTTGCTTCTACTTCTTCCAAAATTCTGCGGCATACGACGATTAGTCTTTCCTGTAACTCATCATGGCAATCATCTCCTATCGTTCCATTTCTAAACCGATCCATGTTCTTACTGAAACGTTCCTTACAATGCGACATATCTGTCTTCCATACTTGAACAGTCCCACGATGTCTTCTACCGCGATTACTATTCCTGGTTTCTATGTCTTCTCTCACTGTGTTTCTGAATTCTGTTGACGAATTCAAGCATGATGCAACAGTCTCAAAAGCCGCTTGCACCTTTCCTCTATTGCATACATGTGCATTCTGCTTTAGCACTTCTTCCATTAGCAGAAAATCCATTTCACCATTGAAGCGTCGTTGTGCTCTACGCCTTTGAGATTGTGAAATCACAGGTAAGACTTCTTTTCCACTATCATCTTCTGATCCACTGATTATGTCATTACTTAGTACATTCTTTTGACTTTTTGCGTCATTTCTTGTTGCAATTGGAGTTTGTGAAGGCAAAAAGCTGTCTCCGCTGCTTCCAACCCTTGGACGGAGCCTTAATGCATCTCTTTTTTCATTTTTGTCGGTTCTTGAATCAAATATAGTTGTAAAAGGAGCTTTATCATTCCATTCAATTACTTGCACACCAATGGATGCAACATTCTCATCCTCAAATTGTATGCCACTCTCTCTGTACAATTTTTCTTGTTCTCCTAGTCCATCACCTTGTCCCGCCACCTCCACATGCCCGTATACATTTCCATTTTCCATCAGTACGGAACCATCAAAATGAGAGTCGTTATCATCCTGATTCAAAAGTTCGGTAACTCTCAGGGATCCTGCGTTTCTTCTTTCCATTCCTTTGCAATGATGAGCCTCTTTTCAACACGTACTAGCTCTCAACCCCTCTCTCTTTATATGTTCCTGTCTATGAAAGCCTCTGCTAACACTTTCCTTCAATGGAAAATGATATAATTGATAAACTTCTAGTGCTCTGTTGTATTCCATTCTCTCCCCTGAAACACCATTTTACTCCTCACTCAGTGATGGGCTGGGACTACACCACTTTCAATCGTGATTCGAGATCAATTGCACTTATAATACATTTCGTTAGGCTTAATTTCGATCCAGGACACATGCGAGAACTTCCCTCTGCTTTCATTTGTACCTGTCTGTCACACCTTTCTCTGCATCCTTCACATCATCGACTATCGTCGGGTAGTTTCGACTGCAGGGGTTTGTTTTTCTGTGCAGCCGTCACTCTTCGAAAAGCTCGTTGGTATATGCAGTTCATATCTTAGATTGGTGGCAAATTGCACGATGAGATGTACCCTCCACACGCGATGTGCTGGCTTCTTTTTCGTGTACAAGATTCGCCTTGTTGTCTGTCTCATAAACGCAGTGCATTTCTATTGTTTGATTCAAGATAGCGCCATTGTGCTGTGAACTTGCGGTTTCCGACTTGCGCCTTTCGATTGCGAAAGAATGACACAGACAATGCAGCTACGATAATCACGACCAATGTAGCTGCACTGGTATCTGGGCCACTTCAAAGCAGAAAATGATTGGAGTGATGAAGTAGATAGAAGGTTGATGTGAAACATCCTGCGTGGCTGCCCGCAGCGTATGTCATCTGAACGCTGTATGTAGCTACATCCGCACACGATCTCGTTGAGATACGAGCTCATATCCCAGAGTCGAGATTTCGAGACAACTGTCTTTCACTTGACGCGTTACGAGTGCACGAAGAACCGTGACTCTTTTACTTAGCATTGAAATCACCGTAACACAATTCCTAAAACTATTCATGCCATTTGTCTTTACTGTAAGGTTTGCACATGCTCCCTGGGCAGCGTGTGATAAACAAAGGCTCCGTGCGAACACCGCTCCCTCTGCCCAGCCATGCGCACAAAATTCCCATGCCATTTCCGTATATTCCCATATGGGAACTCCAGAATTCGTCTACTGTCGTGACAGAAAAGGCTTGCCGCCTCGGAATAAGCTGTACTGTATCATATGTTGGTGTGGAGAAAAATAACCACCTTGCTGTGTTCCTTTACCAAACGTGTGCGTGCGACAAGGCATGACAACAATCTGCACTCTACAGTAAGTGTCGCAATTTCGGCCAATCACAACAATTCATACCCGACAACACAACTTGGCAGAATACTATTGAACAAAAATACAAAAAGCCAAACCAAAAAACACCCCGAGCGCAGCTGATCCTGCTTGGACATTCTCGCCCAAACGCGACCTATCAGACGAGACGTCGAGCATTTCGCCGATCCCGAAACCGCAAATTTTTTCAAATTCAAACCTTCCCACTTTCGAAGCAACCGCGCAATTCGTCCTCCCCGATCGTACGCCCCGCCGATATCTCGTGTCGAGAGGCAGTGCGGAGGAAGGAATAGAGCGCCAGTATGCAAGTGTGTTGCCAGTCTCGTGCGTCGGGTGCCCGAGCACTTTGCAATGAATGTGTTCCACGCCTGCTGACCGAGCCCGCAATGATCCGCGAGGTGAAAACGTGCAGATGAAGGCTGATGGACGAGACAGAGGTCAAGCATGCGTCAGTAGTAACGATGCACATGCAATCAATTCAAGTGGCTGCTTGTGCGTTTACTCAACTAATCTGTAAGCCGACAGGTGCTGCTGTGCGTTTTTCACAGCTGATCAGAGAGAATGGTGAACATGGCGGAAAATTTGTTGCTAAGCAGCCTCAACCTCTATTCTCGGAATCATGTATTTTTCTCCTAGCTGCATTGATCGAAATCTCATCGATAGGATACCGTTGATATCTCCGAAAAATACTTCATCTCACACGATCAATACGCTTCTAAATGAACTGGTTGCACAGTCCACTCTCCAACAATGACTAAACAACGCAATTTACTGACTCCATAACTAATACCGTCTATATCATTTTCTCTCCTGCCACAGCTCTGTATATCCCTATTAGTCACACTTGCAATATTCTAATCAATCTCCCTCTGATGTGGGGTTGTGAGTTTTTCAGTCGGGGATGGGAGCCAGAAAGCGCTACACACGTTTTGTGGAGGGCTTCTGTGCAAGCAGTGACGCACTGCAGGTAATCATGCTCCCTTTGGACTGTTTTGTGCCTCCTTGAAGGTGAGGCTGTGCTTCCCTGGAAACGGGGATTTCTTCATTGAGAGAGGTAGAGACTTGTCTCTGGTATTCGCCTTGGCGATTTGTTTGGGTTGGGGGTAATATTTTTGATGTTGTTCTCCTTCTTGCTTTGGTTTTAGAGGGCGCGTTATATCTACCATTAAAGTATTGGGCCCTAACCTATCTCTGGATGATTCCAATTGAGGTGAGAGATCTCCAACTTCCAGGTTAGATCCATCAGTAGGGTTATCACTTCCACGCGTTTGACTGGAACTGGTCGGAGACAGCAAGGTGAAGATGTCAATATCAGAACCGTGGACGCTGATGGTGACGGGCAAACATCGGCGGCCTGGGCCGGTTCCATTGGTCGGAGCGGGCTGATTGGCGAGTTTTTCGGACGTGGGCAAGCTTTGAGTTTCAAGGTACTTGCCGTTTTCGGAAATTGGCTAAATGGTTAAATGCGCAGAACGACGTCACGCCTGACATGTCACGTCTGGGCGAGAAAGCCAGAACCTACTTCAGGGACCTTGCTTAGAACGAAGATTGCGTTCATGGTTGAGCGTCAGTTAAATTATATGTCGTTGATATTTATCGTGATTGCCAGTGACAGCGAGTGGCGGCTTATAAACTGTCAGTCTTGTACTGCAATGCAATGACACGGAGGTGTGATCATCCGAAAAATTGTCCACGTGCAGAAAAATCCATTAACGGAACACGTGCAGAAGTACCCATGGGGATGGGGACCGATAAGCAGTCCAGTGCTGTCGTTACGCATGTCGCATAATTCTGGAGCATGAATGGAACTCGATCTTAAACACACTCAACGTGTTCAAGTTAATACTCGCGTTCATCGCTTAGAAAGTTTGGAGCGAATCCTGAAGACGTCTTGCCAGCATCTCATGGGCCTGCAAGATATTCATATACTGGTAGTGCGACTACAGTATCATTCACAACGACCAACCATCTCATTCAACTGCACCACATAGCGCAGAATACCCATCTCTCATCAATTGCTCTCGACTCACCGGCACGTATTAGACGGAGGTGCTGTGGAATGAAAACAAGTCTGTCTCACATTGCTTCATTGTTTTAACGTTTCGAATTTCCATACAACTAGCTCTCATCCATGTTCTATTGCCTGCGCCGGAACAACTCACGTTCTCGGTCGTAGTTACGGCTATCTCAAAAGTCGTTCATAAAAGATAGCGAGCCAACAGAAACCTCATCTAGGTTTTATACGTTCCACAACCCTAGCAACAATTGTACTACGGAATTTTGACCAGAAGATTAATTTTGCATGCGATGTCATAAGTCCTCCTCCACCTAGCAGACTGGAATGGTTTCGGTGGTCGTGGGATCGGTATCAGGAGCCAAGGAAATTGCCTGGAAGAAGGCGCATCCAACAGGATCTCCCTGGTTATCCAGACTATCGCATCCTCCACAATTCGATGAGCAAATAAATGTCACCGCGTCAACCGACACTCCACGCGTCGGAATCGTCGTAGACTTGCATGAAGAAGAGAGCGGACAACTGTTTCACAAAACATGACAATGTAGTTAGTACCGATCAAAAACATATCTCTCTTCACATACACAAAGAATGTCACTTACCATTTGAAGCTCTGATCGCCCGTTGCAGCCCTGCATCGATCATTTCCATCACTGCCGCATGGTTCGCACAATGGATTCGAGTTATCCGGACGACATCCACCCGGTGCAGTACTATCCGGGACGAAACAATCCGGGCAGTCGATACAAACACACATTTCATCAGGACAGACGGTCACTGAAGGGCATGTAGACCGGCGAAACCTGGTCCAACAGAATTGGCAAATGACATTGAATGATTGGGGTAAGTTGTTTTCAGTGCCGGATTACTGATATATGGATCTCCAATTAATAACATTATTCAATGTCGTTAATTAACGGGAGAATAACGGCCTATTCAATATACACTCGAGTTCGGTACCATTCAGCATGCGTCCATGCTGAATGACTATTACAGCAGCTGAAACGATCCCGGAATCAGTACAGCACACTGCTTGTCATCACAAGCACCACGCGGCAGTAGTAGAAGATGTTCGGGTTATAAATACACCAAGGCAGCGATGGTAGAAGGAAAATAAAAGCTAAGCGGGCTCAGGAGCCCTAACAGACTGATTAAAGGAACACAGCTAAGGCTGTTCCAGCTATAGTGATCACTAGCAAGTGAACATCCGGTATTTCCATCCAGTCTGGTAATACAATGGGATCAGAAGGTGAAGCACAGAGCAGTACGACACTGTTCGCACCACTCAAGCACCCAGAACTACGGAGGCTGGGAAGCAAGTCGATCCAAACTTTTCTCGCACAGCGAGAACAATATTTGCTCAGGGCAAAGGATGCTGAAGAGCAAGGAAGCACATTCAAACCGATATCACTTACTAACTCAGTTGATTTCAAACTGTTGAAGGCACTAGTGCAATTAGGAACATTTGAAGGAGTACAGCAAGTGTCAGAGCTGTCAGATGTTTCTCTAAAGAAGTGGTTGGAATTGCAATTGGAAGATGCGCTGGAGAATGTCACTGCAGAGGAGCTGCAGTCGATGCTTAAAAAGAAAGTTCGAACAGACATGGCTGAAACCGATCCGAAGCTGAGGATCATAGCTCTGTTCACGGACTATATATCATTCCTGGAGGAATATAAACTACAAGAAATAATTGAAAGTAATCCAAAGCTAGCCGTACAGCACATATGCAAGGTTTTGCGGCCAGCAGCACTCAAGAATAAGGTCGAGAATGACCTGGAACTGCATAAGACTGATTTGAGGAAGGACTGGAAAGGGTTCTTCGATTATGTAGTCGAGAAGGCTATTGTATGTGAAGAGTTTCACAAGGTATCGGACAATGGGAATAATGAAACGACCGGTATGACAACCAAGCAGGGATCATCATCTTCACGAAGCGGCTTCAAAGTTAAAGGGAAGCCGTGGAAGAGGCAGTCTGTTACCAAAGACAGACAAATTGAGACCAGAAGCACAGCGGAAAAAGATGTTGTAAGTGATCCAAACCTGGCCAGACCAGCATCATCGGCTCCATTCTGCCTCAATACCATAACGTGTCCAGGAGAGAGACACTATATAAGGTGGTGTACAAAATCTACTGCCGAACAGAAGCGTAAGCTTTTGGAGGACTTTAGGCGGAAGAGCTCAGGGGCAACAATTAAGCGCGTGCGCATGGAAAATGATACCCAGTCAGGTGACCATATGAAAAGCGATAAAAAGGCTCATAAGAAGGGTCGAATCAATGCCGTATTGGCTGACAAAGTTGAAGTTGTCGTTTCCGGGGACTACGGAGCAGATCATGCTGCACTCTCAGAGGAACATTTGAAGATGTTGGCAAAGGAAAACATATATGTGTCTATGTTGCCACTCAATGATCCAATTGTGATGCGATTGGCTGTTGACGGTTATGATGATGCAATGACTATCACGGCACATTCTAAAGCGAGAATTTCAACGACTCTATCAACCTTGGAAGGCCCATTCAGGTTGCGCAATGTTGAATACTTAGTGTTCAAGGAGCCTATGAATGAGGTGCTGTTATCGCGACCAGTATTGCAGACACTTGGATTTGATCTAGATCAACACCTCTTGCGTGTACGTGCGAAATACAATGACGTAGATATGACGGGTATCTCTTTTGAGCCAGAAAGTGGCTTGCAAGAAAATGAAATCGAGCCTGCTGGATCTTTGTCACAGCTTGTGACTGCAGAGTCGAGCGGGACTGCGATATACTTGGACGAACATACGGAGAAGAAAGGTTCTATCATAGAGCGAGTTGATGCATATGCGTCAACAGATCAGTATGCTGCAACTTACCACGACCACGACCTTGACATTGATAAGGCAATGGATGTTGGACTGCATAACCCTAATGGTGTTAATGTACATTTAAAGCGGATGTATGACGAGGCTATGGAAGCGGGATTGCCCGTAAATTTGGGGCCACGTATGCAGCATATACTAACACATCATGCTGATATATTCCGACTGCGATTGGGATCTGACCCACCCGTAAGCATCGAGCCGATGCAGATCAGGCTGCAGCCGAATGCAGTCCCGGTACGAGTAAGGCTACGTCGCTACACGCAGCAACAGCATGATTTTTTGACCAAAAAGGTGTCTCAACTGGAGCAACTTGGTTTGGTTCGGAAGAATAACCAAAGTGCATGGGCATGCGCTCCTCTTCTGGTACCCAAGAAGGGCCCAGAAATGTTTCGGTTCACTACAGACTTGCGGCCAGTCAACAAAGTAACCATTCCATACGCATGGCCTATGCCAAACGTTGAGAGCGTTTTGGCCAGACTGGCCGATAGAAGGTGCTTCGCGACTATTGACTTGTGCCAGGGTTATTGGCAGTTGCCTTTGGCGGAAGACGCACAAGAATGCCAGAGCTTTATCACTCCGGATGGAGTTTACACACCCACTCGGGTCATGCATGGACAGCGCAATGCTGTAGCCTATTGTCAAAGCTCTGTGCAACACATTTGCGAACCAATCATGGAGAATCTGCTTCTTTGGTTGGACGATATACTGATTCATGCCACAACAGCAAGTGAGCTGTTGGATGTCATGGAACGATTTTTTGCTTTGTGTAAGCAATTCAATCTGAAGTTGCATGCCGCAAAGTGTCATCTATTCATGACAAAAGTACGCTGGTGTGGACGAATTATCAGTAGCAACGGTGTTAAGATGGATCCATCAAGGATGGAAGCGTTACTACGCATGCCATATCCAAAGACATGTGATCAGCTGCAGCAGTTCATTTGTGCAGCCGGATGGATGCGCACTGGAATACCACAGTTCA
This sequence comes from Asparagopsis taxiformis, assembly GCA_030407315.1. Lineage (NCBI taxonomy): Eukaryota > Rhodophyta > Florideophyceae > Bonnemaisoniales > Bonnemaisoniaceae > Asparagopsis > Asparagopsis taxiformis. The sequence continues at coordinate 28,103 of JALQPE010000541.1, read as the reverse complement.
CAACTGTAATTGAACCACTGGCTGTGCTTATGGAGGAAATTTATAAGATTGCAGGTACAAGGAAGAAGCGCAGACTAACAAAGTACGCCTTAGATGCTAATGGATGGAATCATACTCACAGAGAGGCTTTCGAAAATGTGAAGCAAGCTTTGGCAAAGTCTGTTGTGTTGGCGCACCCCTCTGCATCAAAACTGATATGTTTATTCACTGATGCCAGTGACAAACACTGGTCAGGAATCCTGACGCAAGTTCCACCCAATGACATTGATTTACCGTTTGCGGAACAGAAACATCAACCGTTGGCATTCTTGTCTGGATCATTTCACGGCGCAAGTTCAAGGTGGTCAACTCCTGAGAAGGAAGCAGCAGCTATCATATACAGTGTACAGAGGTTGGACTATCTATTAATGAGACCGGAAGGGTTTCATATATTTACAGATCACAGCAATTTGATCTTTATTTTCAATCCAGAGACAGCAGCCACGAGGCTAAACAGGGCCAGTTTCTCCAAAGTACAGAGATGGGGTATGATACTCGCACAGTATCAATATACTATCATACATATATCAGGCGAGCAGAACTGTTGGGCCGACTTACTATCACGCTGGGGTGCAACAGAACCTAGAAACAAGGACGCTGAGCAAGAGCATATGCGAGTAGCATCCTTGTGTCGTGCTCCCCTTTCTCCAGAGTATGATCCCGACTTTACATGGCCGAATAAGGAAGACTTTTTAGCTTCGCAAGCAGCTGTTGATGATGCAGAGAAGCTGACAAACGTCTTGAGCATACAGGATGGACTTCTGAAGACTAATTCTGGTGCAATATTCATACCTTCTAATGATACGCACATGCAATTACGAGTTTGTGTGATTGGTCATTGCGGGAAGGCGGGGCATCGTGGATTCGATAGCACGCATGAAGCAATCAAGAGTTGTTTCTATTGGCCGTCTTTGCGAGCAGACGTGAGGCATTTCTGCAAATCGTGTCTGCACTGTCTGGCAACATCAGGAAGCCAAAGAATTGAGCGCCCAAGAGGACATGCTATACATGCAACCAAGGTCAACGAGGTAATACATTTTGACTTCTTATATATGGGTGCGAGTGACACAAAGGACCAATACGTCATGATCATCAAGGATGATTTGTCGAACTATACATGGTTACAAGCATCAAGGGAAGCTGATGCATTTTCTGCGTCAATTGCATTGCTGAAATGGTTCGCTGCTCTTGGGACGCCGCGAATATGGGTAAGTGATCGAGGATCACACTTCAAAAATAAGTTGGTTGATTATATTAATCGAGCTATGCATTGTCAACACCACTTTACCACACCTAATACTCCTCATGCTAATGGAACTGTTGAACGAGTATGCAGAGAAGTCCTGAGGTGTTGCAGAGCGCTCCTATCCGAGTTCAGGCTGAAGGAAACAGAGTGGCCGCATGTTCTGCACATTGTGCAATCGGTGCTCAACAACTCTGTAGTTGCAAGCTTGGGAAATCGAGCTCCGATAACTGTGTTTACAGGAAGAGAGCCAGACAGTCCTTTAAAGTTCCTCTTACCGCCTGCTGTTGCAAAGCCAAGGGCAATTGCAGAGGTGAAGCTACTACAATCAATCAAGATTGAAGGACTACACAAGTCATTGGAGGCCATACATCGCGATGTTACAGAGCGAAAAACGAAGCAAAGGTGTGCAGATGTAAAAAGGCATAATGCAAAAACGTTTGTACATGAAACCAACTTTGATGTTGGCGACTTTGTTTTGGTAGCGAAGCGACTGAATAAGGATGGGCATAAGTTGCAGATGCAGTGGTTGGGACCCCAGCGAGTTTTGAGGGAGGAGTCGGAATGGGTATATGAGTGTGAGGATTTAATCAATGGAAAGGTTTCATTGGTACACGCGAACAGGTTGAAATTCTATGCAGACTCACAGCTCAATGTTACACAAGAACTATTGGATACTATAGACCACAATGATCGGCATTATAATACTGTGTCCAGACTTCTGGATTTGCGTTATAATCGCGCCAAGAAATGCTACGAAGTGCAAGTATCATGGAGAGGGTTTAGTCATGAAGAGCCGACGTGGGAGCCAATTTATAATATGGAAGAGGACATACCTGATATGCTGCGCAAGTTTCTGGAAAGCTATCCAGACAAAGGAAAAGTGCAGAGAGCATTGAGTTCTCTCGCGGGAGTAGCTCGCACTGAAAGAGAGGAGTGTAGACCGGCGAAACCTGGTCCAACAGAATTGGCAAATGACATTGAATGATTGGGGTAAGTTGTTTTCAGTGCCGGATTACTGATATATGGATCTCCAATTAATAACATTATTCAATGTCGTTAATTAACGGGAGAATAACGGCCTATTCAATATACACTCGAGTTCGGTACCATTCAGCATGCGTCCATGCTGAATGACTATTACAGCAGCTGAAACGATCCCGGAATCAGTACAGCACACTGCTTGTCATCACAAGCACCACGCGGCAGTAGTAGAAGATGTTCGGGTTATAAATACACCAAGGCAGCGATGGTAGAAGGAAAATAAAAGCTAAGCGGGCTCAGGAGCCCTAACAGACTGATTAAAGGAACACAGCTAAGGCTGTTCCAGCTATAGGCACCCTTCTGCGTCACAACTACGCGGGGCGATACATTGATCTTCAGAGCACACAGTTGCTCCAGCGTTGCAGAACCCGTCACCGCAGGGAACCGACGGGAGAGTGCATTGATCTTCAGAGCACACAGTTGATCCAGCGTTGCAGAACCCGTCACCGCAGGGAACCGACGGGAGAGTGCATTGATCTTCAGAGCACACAGTTGATCCAGCGTTGCAGAACCCGTCACCGCAGGGAACCGAAGGGGGTGTACATTGATCTCCAGAACACACAATTGCTCCAGCGTTGCAGAACCCGTCACCGCAGGGAACCGAAGGAGCCGCACACTCACTAGTTGAGCAAACCAATCTTCCGGCATCACAAAAGCCTGATGGACAAGGGGAGAATGGAATGCAAGTCTGGCTGGCCGGAGAGCATCCGCACTCGCACGGATTAGGTAGGAAAATAGCATTGCACCAGGGCCTGTTTCTTACTCCACTGCAAGCAGGTTGACCGGAGAAAGCGGTTTCGGCTCCGCTCGGACAAGAGAGAGATGCGTGTGTATATATGATTATGTCCCCACAGCAAGAAGCGGAACTGAAAAGAGAGGTTGGACACGTAACAGAAGCTGTTGAGGCGCCGATTGGTGATGCACTCCTGCAGGAGAACCGGCCGGGAAAAACAGGAGAGAGAGGGGAATTGACCAGCTCGACGTGCAGATCGTCGTTACTGAATGTGCAACCCGATGACGGGGAGAGGTTGTAGGTCACGGAGAGAGATGCATCGGTTAAGGTGATCGATACGGAGCCGACAGGGATTTGATCACGACCAACGAAGAGAGTTTGGGTTTCAGTCACGGTCGGGAAGCCACATGCGCCCTGTGCGAGAAATCTGGAAGCTGTAGTGAGTTTTGGTTGTTCCAAATTGGTGACGGCAGCCAATGCGGTAGCAACAAATGCAACCAGAATGAAGAGGCGATACATGGTGTGAGAGTATTAAAGTTTACTGCGATTGTCGGCAGTGTAGTGGGCGAGAATGGTTGAAGCGGATTGAAGGAATGGCGGGTTTTATAGCGTTGCAAAGTAGCGTTGGAAGGCGAGTGGGTGGGAGATTGCCAATTTCCGTGTATACCAAGAACACGCAAACGTTTAGAGACGACGACAGATGATTACCGTCCTCGGGTGCATCACGATGACGATGTGCATGCTTCTTCAATTTGAAATATTTCAAGTATAGATATTTCTTGTGGATGTAGATATCACGGGCCGGGCCGGAGCACTTACGATACACGAATCGGACGCTGTCGTGGGTTGCGTCAGCAGAATATTATATGTATATAATTGAAAATATTATTAGTGGCTTGAAACAGCCTATGGCAACGGATTTATTTCAATGACACGCAGATGCTTAGAGAGGACACGTTCGCCGTTGGCTGCGCAGAAATTGCGTGTGCAACGAGAGAGGAGCGCGTCGTCACAACAGTCATGGCGTCGATGGATGCAAATTTCGGCGCCGCTGAAAGGCAAATGGAGGAAGACGAGGCATCGCACTGATGTTAAGCACACCAAATCGCAGAACGAGTTGACGACCAATCACTGGCAATAATCTGGACATGTATTGCTCGGGCACCGCTGACATCTTGAAATTGATCACAATTGTTGCCTTTCTCAATCTCACTTGGAGCGCGCTCTCCCAATTGGGCCCCGCATAACAGTTGAATATCTCTTATTGCGTCAATCTCATAACGTGTATATCAAAAATCAATTTATGACCCAATCTAGCGTCTCGTGGTTTTCCGTCGCCGGAAATTGATATGCCGCACCATTTTCCCATCTACACATGTATTCGCTGTACTGGAACTTATCCTCCCGACCCAGAGAGTGAAATGATAGAAAATTATCATAAGTTTGAGGCTGGGGTGTAGTCACGCTTGGGACTGGGTTGACGTGACAATCGGGACCGGACCGGCGGCGGCGGAGCACTGTAATGCAGTCGGGAGGATAAGGTCCAGTGGAAGCCAGGCGCTTCACAGAGTCGTCGCCTCACGAAACCCCACCGCACCTCCGCCGCACTCGCACTTTGTTAACGTTGCGTGCACACCGCGCATCCACCCGCCGCACCCGCCCGTTGCCAACATTGCGTACACATCACCGCGCACCCGGACGTCCACCCCGCCGCACTCGCGCGTTACCAACATTACGTACACATCACTGCAAACCCCACCCCGCCGTACCCGCCCGTTGCCAACATTGCGTGCACATCACCGCGCATCCACCCCGCCGCACCCGCCAACATTGTGCACATCACCGCACACCCCACCCTGCCGCACCCGCCCGTAGCCAACATTGTGTGCACATCACCGCGCATCTACCCCACCGCACCTGCCCGTTGCCAACATTGTGTGCACATCACCGCGCATCTACCCCACCGCACCTGCCCGTTGCCAACATTGTGTGCACATCACCGCGCATCCACCCCGCCGCACCCGCCAACATTGTGCACATCACCGCGCATCTACCCCACCGCACCTGCCCGTTGCCAACATTGCGTGAAAATCACCTCGCCTCACCCCGCCGCTCCTGCCCGTTGCCAACATTGTGTGCACATCACCGCACACCTCACCCTGCCGCACACGGACGTTCCCAACATTGCGTAAACATCACCCCATCTCGCATTACCCCGCTGCATCTGGAAGTTGGTAACATTGCGTGAAAATCACCTCGCCTCACCCCGCCGCACCCACCCGTTGGCAACATTGCATGAAAATCACTGCACACCCCACCTCGCCTCACCCTGCTGCACCCGGACGCTGGCAACATTGTGTGAACACATTTTAAGCATTGTGTGCAAATCATCGCGCATCTCACTGCACCTGGACGTTGTTAAAACCGTGTGCACATCACCACACACCCCACCTCGCCGCAACTGGAAGTTGTTAACACTGCTTGCACTCCTTACTGCACCTGGACATTGGCAACACGGTGTGCACATCACCCCACCTCGCCTCACCCTGCTGCACCCGGACGCTGGCAACATTGTGTGCACATTTCAAGCATTGTTTGCAAATCATCGCGCATCTCACTGCACCTGCACGCTGCTGATATCGTTTACACATCATCGCACACCTGGGCGTTGTTAATATCGTCAGCACAATATCTGCTCTAATATATTCAACGTTCTCCGTCAATTGTAGGTTATCAAACTTCTAGCACTGCTTGCAGTCTATTAGTTCCATTTCCTGTCACTGCACGTCTACTTCTTGCAGATCACCAGTGTAGGAGGCACAACATCTGTTCTGGTGCCCTGGCTGCTATGTATACAATTGATGATTCATTGTGGAGTTTGAATGTAGATCAAATCGCAACTGGGATTAGTGTTGGTGGTGGGACTCTGACGGGCTTGGAGAAAGGCTTCATTCAGCGGATGTTCATAGGGAAAAGAGCATTCGACATAATCGATTTTTGGGTTTCGTGGGTTCTGTAAGGAAGAATACTATGGATGTCGCTATATTGCACAGGGAAGTGGTCAATCTACTTGAATGCTAAGCACTAGTCATGGCATGTACACAACGTCCGCATTGTCCCATGTACGTGGGAAACTACGTGCGTTTTCGGTTTCGGTAACCCTTTCATAATACAAATTGAATCGCCCAAGCACATTCCTGTACAAATGGCTGATCTGCTCCTGTCCAGAGGCGCTTGCAGCCAGCTCTTCGACATGACTGATCCCCCAAGTAAGGATTTTTTTCAGCCTATCCGCGCGGATTGAAATTGTATTGATTTCTGTGCTGTTCTGAGTCGATTCATCCGCACTGGCTAGAGTATTTGATGTGGCGGGAAGGGGAAGAGTGAGCATATCGGTACGGTGATGCGCATTTTCTGGAACATGAAATTTCTCTTCGTCGGTAAATACTGCTCGAAAGCAGTTTTCTCGACGCTCAATTCTTAGAAATGGGGGAGAGCGGCTGCGTAAAACTTCTCGAAACTGAGGACAGGCCAGATTGTTTGTGAGGTGCTTACAAAGTAAGAAACGGCTGAAAAGGAAACTGTCACATCCACAAACCCAAGAAATTCTGTTCGTTAAAAAGCTTTTTGATATAGATTGAGACGCAGAGCGTTTCCATTCATATGTGAAATGCCGCCACCATGCTGGTGTCTTGTTTCCAGACATCAGCATCTTGAAATCACCGTCGAACTTGGGCAAAACATTTTTGGATAGAATGTAAACGAGAAAGTCACATCTTGGACGATTGTAAGGGAGCAGATAAACTCTTTTCAAAACTGACCAGTGTGCTTCGACCATCATTGTAGTTTTGGCAATAGGAATTTTCGAATTGTTCATCCTCCCCCATAACATGAACATCTCTGCCGTGTACCAGTTTTGCATCAAATACAAAGCCATATCTCTGTCTGTTTCTTCATTGAGAAGGTTCCAAATTTCTTGCACAGAACTGTTCAACCCGTTTTGAATATCATAACCTGGTCTGACCAAAGGGTGCAGATTGTAATGTTTCGTTATCAATTGCAACAATGCACGTTCTTTCTCTCGTAAGGAGACTGCACCTGACTTGCAAAGAGCATTAAGCTTTCGCTTAATGGCACGTTTCATATGCCAGAGGCAGATAGAGGGAGATAAGGAAAACGCGGCCTTAACAGCATTGATCTGCCCCCAATCCTTATCAGTGAAGAAAAATGATGGAGACAGCTGAGGTATATCTCGCCGAACAGCGTGTAAGAATGCCAAGATCGTTTCTTGACGAGTTCGGACTGCATCTCCACCAGCCCCTTCGAGCAGGAGATAGGCTATTGGAAAGCCTGTTCCTAGTACTGAACCGACTATTGCAAAAAGTTCCAGTTTACCCGAGTTCGTTTTATACGTGGAATCAATAAAAACCTCCAATACATTCATTGTGGAACAGACTCTCTTGCCCAGTGAAGTTGTAAAACCAAGAGAAAACGGTGCTGTTTGTTGAAGAATCAGAGAAACATTCTCTGCTTCGGAAACATACTGTACTGCAGACTGCAACGGATCCGAACAAGTACGGAAGGAGGCACTGATCTGTTCTGACCAAATGTTGTACACATGTATGTACTTGTACGGTTGAGTGAATTTGGATCGGAGCTGCATTGAAATTTGTAAAGGCGACAGGCCGGATTTGACCATTTCTATTACCGTTTCGTGGACTTTTTGTGTCATCACTGGCACTTGTTTGGGTACCTCATGACAATACTGGTGTGAAACTTTGATCTTCAGTCTCCTATGTTTCCCATAGGAAAAGTTCACTGCTCCACTGCAGTTGTGTTCTTTTTTTGACGTTCGCATCCTTTTCACTGGACGTTCTCCAAGCTCGGAGTTTTCATTCGCATTCTTTCCCCGCTGTGAACATATCCATGCTGAAGATGATGGTCTCACTTTACTAGAGATATAAACATAGCCATCACACTCCCGTATTAGCTGGAGAAAGCGCACTTCTTCTTGTTTGCGCTCTACAGCTGTGTTAAATTTCACAATGCTATCCAGTGCAGCCGTAGAATGCCAACTGGCAAAAATGCACTCGATGGGCCACTGCAAAAAGGAAGCAGCAATGTGATTAGACAATTGCCAGTCTTTAAGTACAGATTCACGGTTTTCTATATTGTCTATGTCACCACAGAAGTATATCTTCTTCGGTATTTCGCTTATCATCTCCTGTTTCCGACAGTCACTGCAATGTGTACTCAATGATATCTCTGTTGTAAGAAAAGCAACACTCTGTCTTCTTTTCAAACACTTGGAGCATCTCCATAGAAATAAGTTCTGGGCACATGTCAGCGAAACTGCTCTCTCAATACCAAACTGCACGAGAGCATTGAAAACATTATCATCAATGGTGTATGCTTCCCCATTGAATAGCTCCTCCATTCTTCCGCGAAACAATTCCAATGGGACTGAATATAGCTCTGTGAGCAGGAAAAGTACCTCTTCCGTCGAAGGGAATTCTCCATTGAACATGTCATGATACATCAGTTTCGGATTTGTAGCTTGCCCTTTGTTCGCTGCGTTGCAGTCGCTATCAGTAGTTTCATTCATGACGAGCTCAACAATAATAAGAAACACAGGAAACAAGTTGCATGCAAGCGCCAGATATGGGCAACCAGCATAGACACAGTCTTTGAATGTGTGTGTTACCAACGTGCCGGTGCCGGAACCTGCACACAGTAGCTGTGATGTGTAAACGATATCAGCAGCGTGCAGGTGCAGTGAGATGCGCGATGATTTGCAAACAATGCTTGAAATGTGCACACAATGTTGCCAGCGTCCGGGTGCAGCAGGGTGAGGCGAGGTGGGGTGATGTGCACACCGTGTTGCCAATGTCCAGGTGCAGTAAGGAGTGCAAGCAGTGTTAACAACTTCCAGTTGCGGCGAGGTGGGGTGTGTGGTGATGTGCACACGGTTTTAACAACGTCCAGGTGCAGTGAGATGCGCGATGATTTGCACACAATGCTTAAAATGTGTTCACACAATGTTGCCAGCGTCCGGGTGCAGCAGGGTGAGGCGAGGTGGGGTGTGCAGTGATTTTCATGCAATGTTGCCAACGGGTGGGTGCGGCGGGGTGAGGCGAGGTGATTTTCACGCAATGTTACCAACTTCCAGATGCAGCGGGGTAATGCGAGATGGGGTGATGTTTACGCAATGTTGGTAACGTCCGTGTGCGGCAGGGTGAGGTGTGCGGTGATGTGCACACAATGTTGGTAACGTCCGTGTGCGGCAGGGTGGGGTTTGCAGTGATGTGTACGCAATGTTGGTAACGCGCGAGTGCGGCGGGGTGGACGTCCGGGTGCGCGGTGATGTGTACGCAATGTTGGCAACGGGCGGGTGCGGCGGGTGGATGCGCGGTGTGCACGCAACGTTAACAAAGTGCGAGTGCGGCGGAGGTGCGGTGGGGTTTCGTGAGGCGACGACTCTGTGAAGCGCCTGGCTTCCACTGGACCTTATCCTCCCGACTGCATTACAGTGCTCCGCCGCCGCCGGTCCGGTCCCGATTGTCACGTCAACCCAGTCCCAAGCGTGACTGCACCCCAGCCTCAAACTTATGATAATTTTCTATCATTTCACTCTCTGGGTCGGGAGGATAAGTTCCAGTATTCGCTGTAATCATCCAGATGTCCCTATTGGGCCGATCAGTTTCTATCCAGCGCCGCATGACTATGCCGCAGATACGCGCAATCATTTAGCCATCGCACTGAAAGGTTGTACACCATGGCCTTTCATCTCTCATTTCCTCACGCTTGTATAGAGCAAGTACAAGTGCACTGCATATTTTTGCTTGCACAAGGAACACACAGACACATATGCACGTCTTCAACAGACCTCGCGACTTGTCCATGAAACAAATAGCTCCGCACCGTTAGTACTTTAGAGATCGCCTTCTCGGTTTGGTAGGACACAAGTACCTCCTAATTCGCCGTCTTTGTTCAATTTTGTTGCTGTTATGACCGATGTGATACCTATATTCCGAGTGCCAGCCTTAGCAAACCTTTCTACGACACTCCGTACACGCGGATTTACTACACTCAATTATTGGGATCCATACTAGGGTTATGATTAATATTGTAAAAAGTAACAAATAGCTTTATAAAATTGTGTTTGGACGACACTGCCGATATGAAACTGATAAACTGCTCTGCCGTTCATCTCTAGCCGTGATTGGACCACAACACGATGCTTCCCTGCCAATGAGCTGTTCCATCACTTACTGTTTGCCTGCCTAGTACAGTAAGTTGCCGGTCAGAATAAACAGTTTACGCAGAATACATATTGCATTTCTTAGCTTGCATCTGAGGACAACTCTTGTGGCATAATTTCCTACTTATAACCACCAAATCATATCGGACTGTCGGTTTTGATTCCAAAACACAGCAGTAGCCATTGTAGCCACACCGACTTGGATTCTCCCCGAATCGTCTGTTGCGGACAATTTTTTCGAGAAATTCTAGTTTTTCCGGTTTTTCGCTATCTGTGTTCGACATTTTTTAGTAGTTTTACTGCTCCAACACGCACATGTCATACTGCACTATGGTTTTCTGTAAATCTCACTTTTCCACGGTGTACAAATTAAGAGAAGTGAACAATCCACAGCTGGTGTGAGCAATTATTCCACCGGCGGTAGGGACGGTAGGATTTGAGCCAGTCTGAAGAACCTCTGAAACAATTTGGACTAATGGCATCAACTCGTCCAGCCCATTGCCCCGCATTCTCCGTGGCCCTCAAATGCACCAATCACATTAACTCCTCAGGGGATTATGATAAATGGCCTTTTTTTCACCATTCTATTGGCCAAAGCCAGCCTTGCAGTGGAAATGTTGAAAAAAGTAGCGCCAGCGATACAAGCGAAAACTGTGGAAAGAACTTTGTTCCTTGTCGGATGATCATGGGGAGTACTGAATCTACCGCTGGAAGGGAGGGTAGAAATTGGACCAAACGGAAATGCTTGTTCAGCTCTTTGGACCAATCACAGAAGCTCGTCCAGCGCATGGCCCGGCATGGCCTATGGCCCGATAACGCACCAATCACATAAACTCGTCAGAAAAATATGATAATTTGGCCCGAAATTCGGCTGTTCAATTGGCCGAGAACAATCTGGCATCGCAAATGCTGAAAAAACTGCCGAAAGCGATACCCTTCAAAACAGCCCATCTGGGAGGGTTTTGACGGGCGCTGGTTGGCGTGACAGATGTACCGCTCGGGTCGTGACGCATAATTTTCACTTTCCGAAAACCAACTCTTGTGTTTCCCGAAAAGCCAGAAACCACTTTCCATTTTTCCTCGCCGCGAAAATTGAAAGGTGCGCAATTTCAAATATCCAGATCATCAGGCAACGGGCGGTACCAAAATTGGGACCGCCCCACAGCGGTCCACCCCTGTCGAGACCAATTCATGTACCGCCACATGCTCCCGTGCCACATCCGGCCATGACGACCACTGCCATCTGCCACATCGTCAACATCGCCGAGAATCTTTATCACCGCGCTCGCTCGTACGCTTTCCTTGCTTCTCCGACCGCGTCGTCTGTGCTATTGCGTTTCATTCACCCCCCGAAAGGATGAATTCTGTGTAATTTGTTTCTTTCGATCAGGACATGGACTGGAGATCGCAGCGAAGCGAAAATATTAGGAACAAAAACAAATCTGTTTTTCCTTTCCGCGTTTTTGTATAACAAGAACGAATCTACCAAGAACGAATCGGTCGCTACAATTTTTCATCCAGACGTCAACATTTCTGACAGCGTTTCTATCGCAGGTGTAATTGTTTGAAAGCTGCCAAATTAGCTCGAGCTATGGACCCGTAGCCAGTTCCAATAGTTATATTTTACACCAAAGGTACAGTCAAGCGCGTTCTCGAATCGTTTAGGAGTGAGGTTGATTGCGTGACTATTGCAATTTTCTAACCCGTTACTTCCACACTTTTAGCTTCCAAATACACCCAAGAATGGAAATAGAGAAATCAACTGATCAGGGGACTCCTTGCGAAAGCTCTAATACGTCTGCAGAACAAATTTATTCGCTTGTTGAGGTTTTTTTGAAATGGCTAGGGAAGATTAGAATGTTGCTCAGTTCAGTAGAGTTGGAAACTCTAAGAATTCACCTGCGAGAGCAGGTTAAATCTTTCAGTCCTAGTGATGATTCCAGCCCTTGGTTCGTGCATTCAAAGCCAGGCGCAATGCTCGACGACCATTTACTATTAGCTGGACTTTCAGAATTCACAATGAGAGATAATTTTATCATATTCGGCTGCAACTCAGCACAATGTTTCATGGCTGGTGCAAAAAAATTTGGGAGGGACCAGGTTGAGGAATAATGCATGACAGAAAACATCAGAAATTGTATATCGCAAGCATGGAGAGACAGAAATGTTTCACCATCGTTTCTAATACCCGTGAACATTAGAAAGTCACATTGGGGTGCTATTTTCGGCGTCGCGGACCCAGAAAATGAGGCACACGGAAAAATATTTTGGGCAGACAGTCTGCGGTGGAATTGTCCCGACAACCTGCTCAACTTTGTCGCAAAGATCTTCACAGAAACATGCCGGAATATTGTAGTGCAATGCCCGAGCTGTCGATTCGACTTAGGGTAGTGAGCCGATTCGGCTAAGCACCGCAAGGTGTTCGAGCCCTCCTGTCTCGGTAGTCAGGCTCAGGGTAGAGGTGGTAGAGCTAAGGCGGATCGCCTGCTTGACTGTGGGTTGTAAGGCCACACAGACGGTACGTCGAGAATCTTGGTTCAAGTGATACTGCTTTGCAGGTGAGAGATTGGCTTGTCAGGCAACCTAAAGGGGTAGAAGGGATAGCGCAAACACTGGATCAGTGGTGCACTGAGGTGGTAGTGTGTGACGGTGATACACCGGGTGTCAACGGACACTTAGTGTGTGAGGGGAATGACCAACGGTCGAGAAGGAAATGAAGGGGAGCTGATACAGCGTGAATGGTGGTCTACCAAGCAGATGAGGGTACCTGATAGGTGGAAAAGGGGTGGGTGGGCACGTGAACCACGAGAGGCACGTGCAGGTAAGAGACCCCGGAAGGGCAGAGGAGAAGCTGATACAGCGAGATGGCGATGCCAGAGGCGCTGGTACAGCGGTAAGAGTAGGGCCGTACTTGTGCCACGCACTATAGCCACAGGCGGAGTAGGCAAACAGTTACTGCGATCCGCAGGATGGGAGCGAAGCGACACGATCAGGTCCGGTGGTACACTAAGAGGCTGAAGACTCCTGATAGAGGGGCACGCGCTCCACAGGCTGCACGTGGTAAGGGATAATGCTGATACAGCGGGTGGAGTGCCAAGGGCAAACGCTGCATCAGCGACGAACGGGTACCGGAAGGGTTCCAAGTACTATAGCCAAGAGAGAAGCAGGCTGACTCAGACGGCGAAACGCACCTTGGGAGCAAAATGACAACCGAACTTCCGGTACCCGTTCGTCGCTGATGCAGCGTTTGCCCTTGGCACTCCACCCCCCTAGTGGACATTTGTATGTAATTTGAGTATTTTTGGAGGTGGATAAGAGTACAAGGGGGTCAAAAGCATGTTGAGTGGAGGATATCCACCCTCGGGAAAATTATTTTTATGTAATAAAATTTTGGGGGGTCAAAACCATGCTGAGTGGAGGAGTTCACGAATATATCGTGATGCTGTCTGGAGCATTCACCTCGTATTTGGAGCATACATAGAGGTTAATGGAATCATCCATATGTGCTCCATAAAACCTTATAAATGTCCACTAAGGACCCGCTGTATCAGCATTATCCCTTACCACGTGCAGCCTGTGGAGCGCGTGCCCCTCTATCAGGAGTCTTCAGCCTCTTAGTGTACCACCGGACCTGATCGTGTCGCTTCGCTCCCATCCTGCGGATCGCAGTAACTGTTTGCCTACTCCGCCTGTGGCTATAGTGCGTGGCACAAGTACGGCCCTACTCTTACCGCTGTACCAGCGCCTCTGGCATCGCCATCTCGCTGTATCAGCTTCACTACCGAGTTTGAGATTAAAAAATGTAGTAAATTTACTGCCTGAGGCAGTAAAAATCACTGCCTGAGCAATGTAGTGCCTGAGGCAGTAAAATTACTATTTTAATTTTTTCAGTTCTAGTGCCGCAGGCAGTAAAATACAAAATTTCCTGGCAGTACGGTATGTAGCAGAATTCAGTACTGTACGATAGCAAATTCTAGTAATTTTTGCTGGTACCACAGGGCAGTAGTGCAATGCAGTGATTTTTGATGATTTCTGCAATGGAATGTACTGCCGTACAGTACTGCCCTGGCAAATGACCTGGCATTAGAATCAGGCAGTAAAATATACTGGCTCCGGCAGTGAATTGTACTGCCTGCAAGTACTGCCTTGATAGTAATTGGTGATTGGTATTTTCTGAGATTCAATGTTGCAATAGTTGTCCAGGATAGGGTTGTACAATGTGTTCGCATGTGAGTTCAAGTAGAGAAGAGAGGAAACTATTCTGAAGCTACTAGTAGTGAGAAGTGTAGAGGATGCATGGTCACATGGAAATGACCGTTACAAAAAAGGTAGGAGAAAATCGGTCGTTTTCCGAGGATATGAGTAGAGTAGTTGGCATTATTTGTTACTATTGCTAGCATTCTAGTTCCAGGAAAAGCGTTTGGAGTGACACTCTGCGATTGGAACGAGAGGCGAAGGCGAATTTTGACGGAAGATGGAATCTCAGCGTCGTGAGGAAAATCCAAATGACTGCCTAGCAGGGATTATTCGAGAGGGATTCAGGACAGTGACTGGGGAAGTTCGTCGTATTGGGGAGAGGATGGATGAAATCGACGATGATCGAACGTCCCAACGCCAGCAAATCGAAAAGCTGATGAGTCGCGTCGAGTTTATTGTAACGGAACTACAGGGTGTGAAAGACATCTGTGATGGTTTATTACAGCAGAGTCAGGGCACTTCGAAGAAGGGGATGACTGACAAGGACAGGGACCGTTTGCGCATCTCGCAGTCAGCAGAACTATCGTTTTCTTACAATTTTCTGTGTGCAGTATTTGGAACTGTTGTACCTTTGCTGGTCGACAAGATTGATGCTGGGGCGACAATTTACACCAACCAAGGAATCTACGACCTCCGTGGTTGCAGGTTGCTCTCTGCAATGATGTTTGCGAAGCAGAGCAATGACAAGAGGGATGTGTTCCAATCAAACACCGGGAAGAACAACATCGAGCTTCGATTCCAAGTGGTGATGTCTCTCCTGCGGAACATTCAGAAGGAAAAGTCGGGTACAGGCCGTACAGTGGAAGGCTCGAGCTCTGGACGCGATTCGAATGCGTTCAACGTCTGGAAGGAGAACAAGTACATTCCGGACAAAATAATCGAAGAAGTTGTTTATGGTGCCACTGGCGATGGCCGAAACCAGCCTGCAGGAAGCATTGACGGAGGGGCTAGGAAGCGGAGGAAAACAGATGGAAATGGTGGACAGTTGAGCAAGCGTGAAATATCTTTGGCTGTTACGAAAGTTGCGCTGACAAAGGTGCTCGGTTTCCTGAACAAGTCTAGAGAGCAGGTGCGCCATCGATTCCTTGTCGAACTGGGGTTCGCTCTAGTGTTGGAAACGGACGCCTCTATCACTTTCGAGTTTCCAACTCACGATCTCATTCGAGATATGGATGTTATCCCCGATACCCGTGTGACCAACGGAAATCTAAGGCCTGAGGAACGGAAAGTTGTGGATGACAAGAATTCCGAGATCTTGATACAATTCATCGCTGAGCGGAAAGAGATGGTTGTCATCATTCAGTACGAAGTCGAGATATCGGGATGTGTGGCCAAAAGGATGATTCGAAGGAGAATCAATATCCTGGAGGTAGCCCTGAACACTGCAATTGCTTTCCTTCAATGCACGAGTAGAATGGTTTTCCTGCGACGTTCCTGCAATTCACTCAGATTTGTCTATGCAATCGCTTCCGGGATTCTAGGAATTTTCAAGGTACAATCAGGTCAGACCTTCGAAGAAAGTGTACAAGACGAGCTCAAACAATTAGGAAAGGCGATGTTGCCGAGTGACCGAATCTGTAAGAGGCATCTCTGTGAAGATGTACTGACAATTACTAACGAAAAATTCGATGAACAACACTTGGAACAGCGTAGTACCGCGTTTGAGGAGGATAGCGGACATGGAAATGAAGAAGATGGGAGTGAAAGCTACGTTGAAGTTTTCCTTGATGAGGAAGATTGATAATGGAGGCGTAGAAGTAAAGTTTCATAGCCTTTGAAAGGAACCGACTACTACGAGAGACTTAAGAGAAATAAAAACCTTTAGATGTGAAACTGTCTAGGATGTGCGTGGAAAAGGTGCACCGCAGCATGCTACGTACTACATGGTGTACTGGAAACAATAGCTATCGTTCTTTTTTTCAGCTCACTCTGCGACTAGAAAGCGTCATGTCTACTACGGTTAAGAGTTTTACCCTGTCATTGAGCACGCCTCTAGTACCTTCGGGGCCTGTGCAGTCCCATCCAATGCCGTAGCTCCACCTGGCAGAGTAGTGCGGAAAATAATACCGGGTATTATTTTGAGGAATATTTTGCCAAGTGGAGGGCAATCATTCGTACCGACTACAGGCGATCCCTGGACGAAACCTAAGAATAATACCCGGTATTATTTTCAGGGATATTTTGCCAAGTGGAGAGCAATCATTGTTACAGAATGCAGACAGTCCCTGGACGAAGGAACAGGCCAGAAAGATACGGAGCATGTATCGATGGATACCATCGACTTAATCGAGGTTGACTAACTCTAAACAGTCTTGTAGACCCATCTAGAAAAGATAGAAAACGTTTTACTCGGAGGCGACATTGTGTACGGTAGGATGAGGTGCATCGACAGGGGAACTATTCTGTCCAACGATAACGTCATGTCCAATTGTGTCTAGCTCGCTGCAGATGGTGTGTCCACTGAAAATGCATGCTGGGAGGTTCAAGTATGCAGTTCCCAACACAACATTCTTGAGAACGCGCTCGAAAGTTCCATATGGACGAGGGCCTTGAACAGGTTTCCAGGTCAGTGAGAACGAGTTGGCCAGTTTGAAATTTTTGCTGTCCGGCAGCTCAAAGTTCTCTTGCATTTCTCGACTTGAGAGGAAGCGAGCTTCCAAAGGATACGAATAGCTGCAATTGACATAGTCGTACTCATCAGATTCTCGAGTAAGAACGACAGTACTACTCATGTTTTCAGATCTCCTGTATAAAGAGGAACCAACAAGAACAGCCTTTGTAGATGGAATAGAATCTTCTGAAGCACTGTCTGCTAGAGTTCCCAAAACTCTAATGACAGAAGACCCAGAATCGTGTCGTGTTTTCTTCCACTTGAGGATAGTAGAGTTCGTGCATGTAGACATGGAAGGAGCTAAAGTATTGCAGAGGTCATAGTATGTTCCAAAGTGGATCGATAGCTCTTTATCTCTCCCAGTTGAAATTCGAACCGCCTCGACGCTCGGCAGGAAAATTGTGTTTGGGTTGTTCTTCTCTTCGCATAGCCTGGAAAGTTGTAAAAACTGTTCAAGCGAGCAATCTGCTCTTGCCGTCACATAGTCTTGCACCAAGGAGCTCACTTCCCGGCCTGTTTCAGACTTCGTGATTTTGGAGGACAGGGGTTTGTCCAGTTTTAAGCCAACTCTCTGGAACAGGTAGTCGCACACAATGTTTCCGAAGATGGGTCCAGTAGCGCTTGATGAACCGCGACAGTTGAGAATCTGCCTTTCGAGGTAGGATACCTTTTGAAACAGCTTGGATATGTCCTCATTGATGTTAGGACCAGGAGGACTCTCATCGCAAACTAAGCGCGGCTCGGACTTGGATCGACTCAACATGTTTTCTTTGCAGTCTTTTTTATGGAAACTGTCTTCACCCGCAGACGAGATCGTCTGCTCTAGTGCTAGTTGCTCTCCAAACCTCCAACGTAGCATGTTTCCAGAGTCAATGTCCAGCAGCGAATTGTTCTTGAATAATTTTGCTGTAGAGACTGACTGGTCGAAACCGTGTTCAGATTGATATTGCAGCGTAACAAACAAGTTTCCAGTCAAACGATGTTCTCCGGACGCGTCCGGCTTGGCAGTACTCAAAACTTTGGCGCCCCACCAAACCTTTTTCTGTTTCCTTCCTCTCGTTCGTAAACTCCATTCTACTTCAATGACTGATCCTTCGGAGACAAACTCTGTTGGGTCTTGCATAATGGGTATTCCCAGGAAAAGAATGGAAGAGGTATCGACTGAGGAAACAGGAAAGATGACGAAACTGTACAGCTTGTATCCGTGTGGAATGATAGAGAGAAAATTGGTAGGTTACTATTTTTATACTTGCATAACTCGTAACGGTTATAAATTACTAACACCTGTCCCAAGCGACATGGGAGACCAACATCGTGATGATCATCTCTCTTGAACATTCATCACCATATAATAAAGATCTTATTCCGAGCTGCTCGAAGCCATTACCAGTAGATTGGGTGTATTTTTCGCTGTGGCAATATAACGGAACCTAGACGTGTATGTATAAAGAGACGCAGGGATCGAGAATGATGCAGTGAAATCAATGTGTATATTTATATACTGGTTGTAAGAACGAGTCTACAAGTTCGAACAGAAGATGAAGTCCTCTCAAGAGATTGGTTTTGAAATCTCCGATGGCAGATTTCAAACTCAATCTCTCGAGGGGACTTCAAATTCAAAACAAAAATGGAAATGTCCGTTGGCGAAATAATTGTATTGAAAGGCCGCCGAAGAACCTAATTATTCCTCATTACGTACCCTACCTAGCCAAAGTATACCTGAAAATATTCAGGTTAACTCTTTAACTGTGCATTTAAGGTTTATCAAGATTGTTGCCGAAGGTTTTTAACGCCAGGTAGGAGAGAAGATTGTTTTCTGCTGGTGGCTGATTGAGGTGAAGAATCTATTTCTCGATGGCCTCTGAGAAGAGAAATCCAGCGAGCACCTCTGGGCGTCCCCTTCATGGTGAGCGGCGCAATGGGCTATTGCACATCGACCCATTCAAGATCAAAAGATATGTCGAGATTCGAGAAATCGACTACAGGCACGTCGATGTTATTGCCGAGAGCATTCAGGTTTACGGCTACAATGACAACAACCCAATTACCGGTCGGATCATTGACGGTGATGTACAGGTGCTGGATGGTGCGCATCGTTCGAAAGCTGTAATCAAGCTCATAGAGAACGGTGAGCTTCCGCGTGATTTCACTGTTCCTATGATTGAAGAAGAAGTCGACATATCTCCGATTACAAGTGCTGCTTTCCTTCTAGATAGTGTGAAAGCATCAAACGCGAACGATATGGCATCCAGGCAGAAGAGGATGACTTTCATTGAGTACCTGAATCTTACTTTGGATCTTAGAGATGGGTACTGGGAGCGAAACGCAGGTGAAAAACAAGGGAGCTCAAGCATGGTTACAATTCGCGACGTGAATATGCCATCCATTAGGCGATGGCTCGCCGTGGGATCTCAGCGCGAAGATTTGGCAGAAACTGTGCTGAGGCAGCCACAGTACGAGAGTTGCTTGTCAATTCTTCGTGTGCTTCGCCCCTACAGTCGCATAGAAGAACCCAATCCCAAAATGGTTCGCTGTCTGTGGCAGTTGTTCTGTATTGTATGGGGAAGGCCGGTTGAAGTTCAGAACAATTTTGCGATGAAGGAGTTTCCCACATCTCTCGAGAAAAGAGCATCAGTCGGCGAGCAGTTGTTTGGGATGTCTACAAGTGGTGAAATTGCTTCTCCATTGTGTCGCGAAGTCCTCACCTGTGAGTATTTTCGTTCTGGAAGAAGTGCACAGGGTAGAACATTAACAGAAGAAGACAAAGTATTTGGAAGGCTGATGTTTATGATTTCATTTGTGCACATTGCCCTCACTAGACGCAGAAATGCACCCATTCGCCGGGGTAGGAAGCGTCGTAGAACTGGGAGGGATACAGAGACTTCTACATTCGCCCCTTTCCAGCGCACAAGAGCAAACGGAGAGTCTGTGGGTGTCGTTTTGGAAAGGGTCATGTCTGCCTGGGATACAACAGCGATGATTCTGGGCTTCGAAAGCGCCTACATGATGTGTCGCCCATACATGGTTTTCGACTCTGAGAAATTCCAATTCATCTGTCTTGCTAATCGTACTGACGGGTGGGCACATCCTGACCACTACTCAGATCTTCTGCTTCCGTCCCCGGTAGTGAAACTCCGCGAGAATGCAGGTTATCCAGGCACTTTGGATATCTCTGTTGATGCAAGGTTGAGGTCTTTGACAGAAGCCGTACTAGTGTCTGTGTATGACTGTATGATAGGCATTGATGTATTCGGATCAAGTACGAACCAGATGGAAGGGCTGCGCACTAAATTTTTCCATCAGCCTGACCGGTTCGGATTGAACGCCTTCATCGAAGCAAGAATAGAACAATCCATCGCATTGGATGGTCACGAAAGACTCAAGGTATGGAAGAACTGGAACCGTGAAATGCGTGTGAAGCCAGTTGATGTCTGCGACTTGAAAATTCTCTACGAGACTGAACAGCGCAACGCAGCATCCAGATCTCTTTCTCGAGAAAGAGATCGTCTTGAGTCGAATGAATCAATGCAGCACAGCACTCGCCGTTTAGGTACAGGTGGAAGGAAACCTACCAATGACTCTGGATCCCAGTATACATCCAGCATGGATGGGAGGGCTTCGTCCGCAGTGGACACGGTTATGCAAGATGTTGCGGAGGATACACCGTCAGCGGAGGCAGTGGGTGAGGAAGAGGGGGTACCGGATCATATTGTGCAATTGAAAAAGGTCATGAAGAGATTTTGCGTGGCTTACAACTGTACAGCCTCGAGGTTAGTGCACCGGGTTAACACTGATTCCATTGGCATGCTTTCAGGGAATACTATTGATGGACAAGCACAACTTGTGCTCACCGATCCACCCTTCAACACGCGGAGGGAGAAAGGCAAGACCAATTCAGACTATGATGACATCAATAGCGCACAAATGTTTCGTACTGGAAAGGACATTTCTCGAATGCTGCGCCCTGGAGGACATGCCCTGATATTTTCCAGTATCAAACAGTTGGTTGGGTGGGGAGAAGCTCTTCAAAATGCAGAAAGCGGGGAACAATCCATGCGTACAGACGATGTTCCTCTCATTCTAAGCCGTCGTCCCTACGTATTCATCCAAAACCCAATGAACAAATCGTGTTCATTACACAACATTCACGAGTTTGTTGTGCACAGTTTCAAACGTGGGATGGGAGCTGCCGCGTTTGAAATGGTTGATTATTCTTTGCATAACCGTGACCTTTCACGACATCCAGGGTACGTGAACGCAATCGACAACTGCCCAAAGCTCGGACCTGGTGAGTCATTGAACTTCGAAGACAAAAGGCTACGTGCGGAGCAGAAGCCTCTGTCCATACTTCGAGAGCTTATTTCAAGGTTTTCAAAGCCAGGAGACATTGTGGTAGATCTATTCTCCGGAACGTATTCTACTGCAATAGCTTGCATGACAATGAGAGATGGTCTGTATCGCAAGTTTATTGGATGTGAAAAAGACGCCACATGCCATGGATCAGCTCAGCCGTTGTTGCTGGATTGCTTTGTTAGGCAAGGTCGAGATGGAGTTTTTGGGGAGGCAACCAAAAATGACATATCGAGTATTCTCGCTAACAAAGAATGGAATTACTCGATAAGGAGCAATGTAGGAAGTGAAAGACTTCGACATCGAAGTGATGCGCCTGATGGATTCCCGTCGGTATCTTCACTACCACTGCATATGTTGCGATTTGTCTCCTCTGTTGCGCGGGATCAAAGCATGCTCCGAAGACTTGCCGAAGTCCCAATGAATGAATGGGGCGTAGAAGATTTAGGCAAGGTTTTCTCCGTTGACCCTGAGATGATGCTTGCAGTAGATGCCTCCTTTCACAACGTTATTGTTGCTGCATCGACAGTTCGAGAGGGAGGATTGGGGGTTTTTGCCGCAGAAGATTTAGAGAGGGGCTCTGTTGTTGGATGGTATAATGGGACAATTTTATACGGGAAGATTGGGGAGAATGAACCGCAACGCAGTCGCTTGTACGGACCGGACGGGTTCGGTTGTACTGGTGAAAGATTCCAAAACTTCAACATGGAGATGGAGACCAGTGTCATCGGAGAAGAAGCACCGGTCGACAAGATATATCTTGTACCAGCGGAATACAATGTCTGCAGCTACCTCAACGACAGTAGGACCATTGACGGAATGGAGAGAGTTGCAAATGTGCAACGCAGAAAAAATGCAGAGTTCCGAGTTCACAAAGACGTCAATCCTACTTGCGACTTCAAGTATGCAGTAGCAAAACCTGATCTCATCCTAGCGCAGGTTGTAGTAGATGTTCGAGCTGGGGAAGAGATATTCGTTGACTATGGATCGCGCTACTGGACTGCAGAGAAGTAGGACAGTATACGCGTCCAATTACAGATATCAAGAGTACCATCAGCAATAAAAAGTCTTGCATCTGAACTCGTACAACGTTGTAGTACTACAATCTACCTGAGCGATAATAACAGACTTTCATTTGCTGAGCGGTGCCAGTCAGCCCACGCCCAATGATAGTGCTGCACCTGGGCTTTGCCATACCAAAATAATACCGGGTATTATTTCGGGTGTGGCCAGCCCAAGTGCAGCTCTGCCATTGGCTGTCATGAACGCAGCGGCAGCCAATGGAATTGCTGCACCTGGGCTTTGCCATGCCAAAATAATACCGGGTATTATTTTGGGTGTGGCCAGCCCAAGTGCAGCTCTGCCATTGGCTGTCATGAACGCAGCGGCAGCCAATGGAATTGCTGCACCTGGGCTTTGCCATGCCAAAATAATACCGGGTATTATTTCGGGTGTGGCCAGCCCAAGTGCAGCTCTGCTATTGGCTGTCATGAACACAGCGGCAGCCAATAGAATTGCTGCACCTGGGCTTTGCCATGCCAAAATAATACCGGGTATTATTTTGGGTGTGGCCAGCCCAAGTGCAGCAATTCTATTGGCTGTCATGAACGCAGCGGCAGCCAATGGAATTGCTGCACCTGGGCTTTGCCATGCCAAAATAATACCGGGTATTATTTGGGTGTGGCCAGCCCAAGTGCAGCTCTGCTATTGGCTGTCATGAACGCAGCGGCAGCCAATGGAATTGCTGCACCTGGGCTTTGCCATGCCAAAATAATACCGGTATTATTTTGGGTGTGGCCAGCCCAAGTGCAGCTCTGCTATTGGCTGTCATGAACGCAGCGGCAGCCAATGGAATTGCTGCACCTGGGCTTTGCCATGCCAAAATAATACCGGGTATTATTTTGGGTGTGGCCAGCCCAAGTGCAGCTCTGCTATTGGCTGTCATGAACGCAGCGGCAGCCAATGGAATTGCTGCACCTGGGCTTTGCCATGCCAAAATAATACCGGGTATTATTTTGGGTGTGGCCAGCCCAAGTGCAGCTCTGCCATTGGCTGCCAGGTTTGCATCTCAACTACAGTTAGTATACTAAGAAGAACAATTCAAGACCTTGGTTACTCGAGTGATGTGGAATTGTGGCAGTCTTGCAAAACTGTGCCATGCATGTAGGAAAGGAAAAGAGATCAGTCTGTACGATGTAGGGTGTAGAAGCTATGCGGGGTGAGAGGTAGAGGAACTCTAATAGTGCAGTAGACTGACCGTGCTAATATTTTCAAAGTCGTGAATAGGAGTAGATTTAGTTGTGGTAAAGGAAGTATACTACCGAAGCTAGCTTAGGATTGGCAGATGCTGCCTGTAGAGGGAGAGGCAAAGCAGTATTCTTGCAGATTATCGCGCACTAGGTGCATCCCAGTAGTTGACTGTTTCGATAGCATCCGCCAATTCTTCTTCGTCACTTAAAAGGTAGAGATGAGAACGAACCGGAAGACCATATGTTAGGCGATTTTCCGCTGAACTACTGAATCCCTTGCCTCCATGGTAGAAGTCACCACGACCGATGAAGAGAGAATACGGTGGCACGTAGATGTCCATAACAGGCGTCTTGTACTTCTCAGCGTCTGCACGCGTCAAACAGACGTGGCTGAAATACGCTCCACGAAGCCAGAACCCATCAGCCGCGCTTGCCATCAGAAAGTACGATCTTCCAGGTGGGAAATCGGAATCATTGATGACCACCGGTAGGTCTGTGTGCAAGTCTTGATCTGGAGCACCATCAGAGGTCAGCAAAAGACGTAAACCGGTTTTAGGAAAGGCCACAGGCTCATGGATTCCTAGGCCCAAGTACATTAGCTCGGCACAGATTGCTTTGCCGACCTCGAGAATCATCTTGTTCTTGAATTGATGTTCATCCATCTGCTCGAGATCGTCGCAAATCTTCTTCCTTGAGATAGAGAACCTTCCCAAACGAGAGGCCTGTTGCTCTGCTGTTACCTCACCCTTGTTTCGAATCTGATGCCAGGGATCATTGGAACTGTCTTCAGCAGAAGAATGAACAGGTTTGAACTTCTGGGCGTAGAACGTGAACAGTTCATGTGCTGCGTTGCCCACAGTCGAAGAACGGAAGATACCACTGAGTACATGGGCACCCAAGAGATTGAGAGTTGACCTAGCTGTTGCAAAGAACTTCTCTGCACAGCAAGCTGGACCACTGCACGCTATACAATTCATATCGGCAGCAGCTGCACTCAAAATCTCCTGTCGGATTGTTTCGTACAGCTTGCTGTCGATATAGTACTTGACCCTAGAGTCTGACGGTATGGTGTTCGGGAGAATATCCATAATCCGTTCATCGACTACCCTGTCGGGGAGGGGATTTTCCTGCTCATCGCTGAACAATGGAATCTCCTCGGTTGAACGTTTCACCGTACGGTTAGCTTCCAGTCTTCCGCGCTTCGGAAGGGGCTCTTCGGACTCTTCTTCTACCTCCGACTCTGCCTGACTGTCGCCGCCAACCCGTAGACTCTCCGTTCTCTGCCGTTTCGACCTGCGAAGTGTCTCGACTGGCTCATTCACCGCAAGCGGTGGTGCATTGAGAGGGAGACGGAGGAGAACAGATCCCAATTGCTTCTCAGAACCTGCCACAGTGGCATCAGGGGTTCCTTGAGCCTGCTCAACTGCAGGAACGGAAGTGGCAGGAGCAGGAGGGGTAGCAGGAGGGGTGGAAGGGGCGGGAACGGAAGCGGCAGGAGGAGGGGTAGCAGGAGGGGTGGAAGGGGCGGGAACGGAAGTGGCAGGAGGAGGAGGGGTAGTAGGAGCAGGAGTAGTAGAAGGGTAGAAGGGGTAGAAGGGGTAGAAGGGGTAGAAAGAAGGGTAGAAGGGGTAGAAGGAGTAGAAGGGGTAGAATGAGCACGAGGAGCAGGAGGGGTAGAAGGAGCAGGAGGGGTAGAAGGGGCAGGAGGAGTAGGACCAGAACGGGTAGAAGGGGTAGAAGGCTCATCTGATTGGGGCGTAGATGGCTTCGGCGCATCTTCAGATGGCTGTTCATTGTGAACAATGACCCTTTGGTCTTCTTCCATGTCCACAACGCCCGTGGAAAAGCGAAGCTGCTCATACATTTCGTCGGAGACGAGAGCATGCTTCGTACCGCTGTTATCGTCGGTATTGAAGTGCAGGAGGGTCTCCGCGATACTGTTCGCAATAACAGTCTCCTTTCCTGACCCAGTGTTCTTGAGCTCGGAGTAGAAATGGTCGAGCGGAGGCTCCATCATTTTGTGAGCAGCAACCGGCTCGGACATCTTGAACACTTCAATCAAAACACGAACGAAAGGATTACCAAATCCTCTTGTCGTCCTACTCAACTGACGCAGATCTCGCATGCGTGTCCAGAGAGCTGTTATGAGCAAGATGAACCTTTGCTGATACTCCGAGCCGCGACGGAAGTCTGCCATGAAAACGAGATCCATG
Organism: Asparagopsis taxiformis; assembly: GCA_030407315.1. Classification (NCBI taxonomy): domain Eukaryota; phylum Rhodophyta; class Florideophyceae; order Bonnemaisoniales; family Bonnemaisoniaceae; genus Asparagopsis; species Asparagopsis taxiformis. Next base: position 2,103 of record JALQPE010000541.1, on the reverse strand, counting down.
TTGCAGCCATACATGTCTACGGACTGCTTGAAGACATCGTCGTTGATGTCACGGCCTTCTTTAACGGCCCTTTCCTGTTCCGCAGCGAGAATTTCCTTGGTGAACATGCTCGGTACGGAACTCCAGAACTCAAGCGCTTTGTTGTTCACAGTCCGGAAGCCTTTCGCAGCAGTCACGTGCTTGTTGATGGCTTGGTAGCCCAGTTTCGATATCGACAACTGGCTGTCCATGATGACCTGAATGCACTTCCGATTCGGTTCACCCAACATGTCCTTGGTCGTGAGCAGTTGGACCACAGAACACACTCGGTCTGCCAAAGAAACAAGGGCAACATCATGCGTGAGTGTGTTTGCTTGAATGGACAGCCCGAGTACTTCAAAAGGTGTGAAGTACTCATCGGAAACTTCTTCTGTCCCTGGGCGCCTGATCAAAGCCACATCGATGTTCCTGAATGACGCAGCATACGGATGTTGCCCTTCCGGGTCTTCACGAATGCACTTCTGGAGAGCCGCAACGCGATGGCCACCATCGATGTAGAACGTTTGAAGGGTGGGGGTTGTGCTGCCTTCACTGGGAAGGAGCATTTTGCAGGCAAGGATTCGGGAGATTGAGGAGGTGAATCCTTCCCTCAGGAACTTCTCCTTCAGCTCAAGCACTCTCCCTTCCCTAATATGACGAGAGAATAGGGGGGGTCTGTGCAAATCCAAGGGAGACAGCCTGTGGTCAGCTTTGGGACAGTCTGACAACTGAACCTCGGCGGTGACAGAGTTATCGTGACCAGGGCTGCGAGAAGGGGCGCGAGAGCGAGAAGGGGCGCGAGAGCGAGAAGGGGCGCGAGAGCGAGCGGAGGCCCGACCGCGAGTCGAAGCGCGAGCAGGGGCGGGGGCAGAGGGTTTGGAGCGAGTGCGAGGAGCCATTGAAGGATGATGGAAAGCAGGAATGGAGAGAAGCTTGATTGAGTGTACGACCCCGATAACGACGATACAGAGACGATTAAGATAGATTTATTTCGCTACTGCAGTCTGATAAAGGATCAAACGTGAACAATCCGTTTCAACTCTGATTTCAATTTTTTGTTTATTTCTAGACCACTTGACTCAGATCAAGAGTAATACTCGAAATTCAGTTAATTTCTGCGGCCAAATACAATCGCTATACGACGAGTTCACACTCAAAGTGGCTAAACAGGTACGAGTTGGTCATGGTGATTACCCCAAAACCACTCAAGTAATAACTACATAATGCTGAAGTCACATACTTCCCAGCATTTTGCACCAACTCGTGGAGCTGATGCGTACATACCAAATGCATCTGTATTCAACATGAACCACGAATAAGTGGGCTTCGGCCAATGAGTGCACTGCACCTGGCTTGAGAAACTAGGAATAATACCCGGTATTATTTTGGCCTCCCAAACGCCAGGTGCACCAACGCCATTGGCCGGTGGTAGTTTGGACAACCTCGGCCAATGGGGTTGGTGCACTTGGTCTATACCGACCCAAAATAATACCGGGTATTATTTTGGCCTCCCAAAACGCCAGGTGCACCAACGCCATTGGCCGAGGGTATCCGGCTACCACCGGCCAATGGGGTTGGTGCACTTGGTCTATACCGACCCAAAATAATACCCGGTATTATTTTGGCCTCCCAAACGCCAGGTGCACCAACGCCATTGGCCGAGGGTATCCGGCTACCACCGGCCAATGGGGTTGGTGCACTTGGTCTATATCGACCAAAATAATACCGGGTATTATTTTGGCCTCCCAAAAGCCAGGTGCACCAACGCCATTGGCCGGTGGTAGTTTGGACAACCTCGGCCAATGGGGTTGGTGCACTTGGTCTATACCGACCCAAAATAATACCGGGTATTATTTGGCCTCCCCAAACGCCAGGTGCACCAACGCCATTGGCCGAGGGTATCCGGCTACCACCGGCCAATGGGGTTAGTGCACTTGGTCTATACCGACCCAAAATAATACCGGGTATTATTTTGGCCTCCCAAAAGCCAGGTGCACCAACGCCATTGGCTGAGGTATCCGGAGTACCCCCAGGCAATGGGGTTGGTGCACTTGGTCTACACCCACCCAACTTTATACCCGGCCA
>JALQPE010000540.1:0-54178 GCA_030407315.1 Asparagopsis taxiformis | reverse complement strand
ATTTGGATTGTTCCGGCTCCGTTCTGTTCGGCGGCGCAGTTCATCAACGACCCGCGGTATTTGCGAGGTGAGGACACTCCGGCGGAAGACACCAGGCGGATGGCCAACGTCGAGTTTGTCGAGAACTACAGCAGCGGTTCGACGGGGAAGAAGCTCAAGGCGAAGGACCTAGAAAATCCGAAGATCATTGTAGTACGTGCAATCCGCGATATCCGTCCAGGGCAGGAGCTCTACGTTGTCATTATGGGACAGCGTTTAGAGCATGGAATTAGGGTCACGAAAGATGTTTTCATTTCGACTACAAATAAAGCTACGTTCCAAGTTAAGTACTCATATAATGCAGCATGTCCACCACATTAGTCCAGGTGAAAACCTATTCGGCAGTACTCACCTGTCAAAAAACCAATCGTTCACACTCAGGTGCACTTCGTCCGAGCAGTGAACCTGACTGCTTGGATCTGTTATGCGTGCAGATGCAAAATCACGACCAAGTTGAAATGGACGCCCGGTGGATGTCCAGCTCAGTTGCATTGCTGTCCAGCCCAGAAATTCTACAATTCAGGGCAGAAAAATATTGCAAAAAAACATCGATTTCAGCGGGTCGATTGTGCCGTACGGCACACACCCCCATCTCAAAACATGTTCACATGTGCATGTTTTTGAGAATAGCCCAAATTTTAATTCAAATCAGGACGTCTTCCCGGCATAGGGGGTGCTCGCGGCCTAGCTCGACAGCTGTAATTTGTACCTCATTAAATACTGTTGATGACTGCCTACCGTATACAATCTGGGGCTGTTGGCGTATTCTCCGGTACTTGACCTGACCTGAACGTTCTCGCGACCGTTCCGTTGTGGTTACCGACACTATATACAGCATCTTTTGTATCTCGTGCAACTCAATCGTTCCATCGCTTCCGGAAAGCTTCATTATGCCGCCGCGTATTGCGAAGAAAGCTCCAAAGCCTCCGGGCCTCCAAAAACCCGGTCAGCAGCTGCTGTATCGAGTGCCCGACAATCCCGTGCGAAGAAGCGGTCTGGGCCTACCGGCAGCATTGAACCGCGGGTCCGTAGTCGCAAGACGGACCGGCGCAGAACGGGGATCCGCAGCGAGAAAAGTGAGAAGGAGGAACGGCGCGGAGAGAGATGGGGCTTGACCGAGGCAAGCGTGCTCGCAGGGACAGTGACATCATGATGATGACATGATAGTGGCTCAAAACATGTTGGAATTGCGGCAGAGTGCTATGGCAAAGGTATTTCTCCCGGGTTGGCAGATGCGGAGGTGCTGCAGACGGAGTCCCAGCCGGGGGTTCGCGAGACACTGGAGGCTGTGACCCCCCTGCGCCAACTATGCCGAGTGACATCAGCCCCAGCAGGTAATGCAGTCAGGGACCCGAGGATAGCGGCAAGGGATGTTGTTTCTGAGCAACGTTCACAGGATGCCAACTATCATCGGCGGTCAGGTGGTACTGAGGGAGAGAGCAGCCGGAGTGAGCGGGCCTCGTCACAACAGACCGTCATTGGTGCCCAAATATGTTGCGTAACGCCCCCGCGACGTCAGGCTATTTGCCGATGGAGGACATCATATTCCCGATAGCGTGGCGAGATGGGGGGACGGTGAGGGCAGAGAGGTTGCATCCGCCGGAATCCATCGATTTAATGGCGAGTCGCGTCAATGCGCAGAAGAAGATCGCGGAGCTGGAAAAAAAGTGTTTAGCCAGGACATAGCAAAACAAGGCGCTCACCACGGAGATAGTTGCGTTTGGAGGCTAAGGTGAAGACTCTGCAGGCGGAAAATGCCAGCCTTCTGCAATTGCGAGAACAGGTAGAATCAGTGATCACGGTGGCGGTAAGTCGAAAATACAGAAAGCCATTCCTGTGAAATACCTGGAGTTCTTAGGGCGGTTGAGGAAAACCTGACAAAGTGGTGCAAGAACGAGACCTATGGAACTGGACCCTATAGCGGAACAAACGCAGAGACGTTGGACTGGACGTACCATCGAGGTAGAGCCGGTAGAAGGGACACTTTGGAGCGAAAACGGTGTAGGATATATTGCTACCCCTCCGGGCTACATCATCAAGAATCTGCAGTGGTATACACCTCGTAAAGAGACGAGAGTGATCTGCTGAATGACTTGGTGCGACACGTACTGCGTCAAAGTCCGTGGTGTGATGTTTTCCGATGAGGAGCAGCGTGTGTGCTGTCAAGAGGCTGTGGCGGGGAGCAAGGAATTGAAAGTGAAGGTGACGCAGAAACTGTCCGACGTGATGAGTGCACGGAAGCGTAATGCGAGGGACAGATTGTTCGGTTCGCTGGGGTACACGAAATTAATGTCTAGATGCACGATGCTGACGACGCGAGCTGAGATGGACGAGCGAGAGGATCAAAAGCGCGAAGCGTCTGAGAAGCTTTTGAAACGGGAAAGCAACGGTGATTTGGATATGGGGAGGTGGCGAACACACCGTTCTCTCTAGCTGCGATACAGCAAAGGCATGGTTCCTGACAGCTTCGAAATGGAAGTGAATGGTGATGCATGGTTTAACAACCGAGTAGCTGTGAATGTGCTGGACATCTTCAGGGGTTATTCGATACGACCAGAACAAGTAATGGACATAGAGACGAGCATACTACGCTGGCGCGCCTGGTGCTTGGCTAGTGACTACTGTGGAGTGTTTGGATGAACCGAAGGGAAAGGAGGTGCACGGCAGAAGGAGTTTACAAGGAGGTACAGTCAATATGTGGAGGTAGCTTTTCAGCAATTAGTTGGTATGGTGGTGTACTGCATGTCTTGTCTCCAAAGCTCGCAAGCAAGGGAAGAAACGGACGTTGTCGAGAGCGACAGCGGACTAGTGCACAGTCGCGGCATGTGTTTTGCAAGCCGTACTGTGACGAGAGAGGGCTGTTGAAGTGTGGCAAAGCGGAGAGGGGTCTGGAATTGTTCATGTCGTTGATGATGTAAACCGTTGCTCATCACTTGTTCTAGTGTCCGAGGATTGGATTCAATCGCATATTACGTCAAACCTCGGTGCTGTAATGGATTGTGTGATTGCGCAAGGACTAATTGGCGCAGAACTTTTCGTCGCTGACCCATATGCTGGACACCTGAGTGAAAACCTGAATGTCGAAATCAATGCCACCAGTATGGGGGCATGGAGCGGCGCCATGCAGCCACTGCTGATAACGGTTTTGGCGTAATGGAGGATGGTTGAAATTAGTGCAGTAAATGTGACGTTGGCTAGAAGGCTTATCATGTAGTACATTATCAATAGAGTGCTGCGATTTAGATTTATTCTTCTTCATTATCATCTGTGAACTGGTATCAGTGTTGGTGTAGAAGCGGTTGAGATAGAAACGGTAGTCCGACCAGTGCATTTGTTTCGTAAATGGCTTGACTGGAAATTTACTTCGTACGATGTGCACGGTGCCAGATATAGTAGATGCAGGAATGAGGTCAAACCAAGGACCACCTGCACTGTGGGATGCAGTGTCATTGCTGTGAACGGATCCGTTGTCCGGGTCCCATGTGGACCACTTTAAACAAATGCACCCAAGTGATTTTTCCACAGCGGTTTTTGGGGCAAAGCAGGTCATATACTGAACGAAAGCGAGTTCTACAGGTTGAAACAGGTTTGGAGACTGCAGGCGTACCAGTGCCAGGACGCGCCCTACCCATATGGTTCTGTAGTCATCGGCAGTTCCGGAGATGACGACAAAGGAGTACTGCGATCTCTTTGCGGGGACGAATGAATGATTGCAAAGACGCGCTGCTGCTTGTGCCTCGACACGTTTGTGGGGCGAAGCATGCCACTGTGCGGGTCAAAGTCGTCGGCATCTGGGACGTACCCTCCCATGACGTAGGCGGACTTTACCACGGTGACGGAAATGTCCATGTCATGTATTGGAGGGCTTTCTGCCGTGGCGCGCAGTCTAGCGAGGTTGAGGAACGCTTGTGCAGCTGTGTCACCGAGTTGCTGGGATAGCGTTATGGTGCCAGACGGGAACGAGGAGTTGTGCAGAGGCAAAAGAGTGGCAGGATCGGGCTGTCCGTCGATATCTGCAACGAGGAGGGTTGCATCGGGCAGCAGGGAGGCAAAGTCGTGCAGTGCAACGGTGAATCCGTCGCGAACGAGTACTGCACCGTCTGTGGGCGATATCATGCCGTGGGTTTCCCAATGTGTTCGATGGGGATGTGACCAGTTGGAGTGGCCAAGGAGAATTCCATGTGGCGAATAGTCTCTTCCATGGCTGTGGAGCGCCTTCGAGAGGTTTTCCTATAACTCTGTTTGAACAGAAGATGCGAGTGTTCGTAGGGGCCTGCATCAATGTGTTCCAGGGCGCCATATCTCTGCAAGTCACCGGGAAGATGGTCAGGAGATGGAACTTGAAAGTTTGAGACCTGTGGTGTGGAATGGGCCGAGGGTGGAGAGCATTGATTGTTTGAAATAGGAAATGGAGTTTTGGAGGCTTTCTAGTTCGGCGGCAGTCCAGTGCTTGATGCGACCGCGTTTCATGACCCATGCGACGAGGTCAGAGTATTGCGTGCAGATGGAAGTGAGGGGGGCTGTCTCTACTTCGTCACAGCATGTGTCAATGAATGCTGCGATGAAAGGGAACACCATGTCGACATGGTGATAGTCTTTGGCTGCGAGCATGCCGCGTATGCCGTCCTCCGTGAAGAGGGCGTTCAAATTGGTGCCCTTCTCACCCTTGGAGAAGTCGACATGAAGACCGGTGATGTAGTAGTCGCGTTCGATAGCGGACAGAATGCTGTTTAGCCGGCGAGGATGGATTTTTTCACCTTCTTGAAGGTGCGAGTGTCCCGGAATGGGAGGCAGTGGTGGTGAGGTCTGGGGAGCTGAGGCGGTGGACAATGCACTGTTTGATGAGCTTTGAGATGCCGAGGTGGAGATTGTGCAGAGGCTCGAAGGAGAAAATGTTGTAGGGGTCTAGGGGACTGTTGGTGGGTAAAAGAGCGGTCGATTCGAGGACAGAGTGTTGTTCGAGGAGGGAGAGAGCTTCGAGCGGAGCAGTTGTATGCTCCTGAGCGCTCTCTTGGCGTGCAGAGCGTGTATCATCGAGGGAGCGGGGCTGGTGTGGCGCGCTGGATTCAAGTTGAGTGGCGGGGATGTAGCAGCGGTGGCAGGGATGTGTGGTGGTAGTGCTGTTGCGAGTGCATGACAGCTCTTTGGCCTCTGGAAAGTCGCAGCAATAATTGGCTAGGATGGGAAAGCATTGGCGGGCAGTTGCAGTGGAGTCTGTGCAGGGGAACCCGGAAGAGAACGCGGTGGATAGGACGAAAACACTTTTTCGAGTGCTTTATGAAGAAAATGAATATCATTTGCGAGCGCGACTAGCAGAACTAGAGGTTGTCGGCATTTCATCACCGAACAAGGCGTTGGACGAAGGGTTCAAAATGTACGGACACTACTGTGTCTGAAATCGGGCCTGGGGCAGTACTGTACGGCAGTAAAATTTACTGCCTGAGGCAGTAAAATTTAGTACTGTAAAAATATAAATTAATGCCCTACTTGCCGGCAGTACAGTGCACTGCCCGGAGGCAGTGGCCATGTGCTGCCGACGGCAGTAGAAAGTACTGCCTGGATGTATGAGGTGAGGCAGTGGTGGGAGGCAGTGATAGTTGATGGATTTAGATTGTCTTTCTGGCAGTGATTTGTGCTACAATGGCCTGTAAAATAAAGTAGTATATTGTGCTGGCTTGGGCAGCACGGGGAGGGATTAAAATATGCTGTCCAGGAATATGGCCCACGGCAGTACTATTTGGTGGCGTGGGATGCACCGTGTGGCAGTAGAAGCTAGTGTTTCCGGCAGCGTGCTGTGCTGGCTGCAGGCCCTAATGACGGCAGCACATTTTGCTATATTTAGGTAGTGCCCCGATGTACTGTATGATACTGCCTGGAGGTCATGGCAGAGGCAGAGAAATGTACTGTATTCTATTATTGGACAAAGCAGTAATTTCTGCTGCGGTGTGGTGCTGCTTTTATTTGTACTTACAGGTAGTGACAAGTCTATGTTCTGGCAGTAGAGTAATGCAGTGGAATATGATGACAGCAGACATGCTTCGAGGCTGTGTATTCTACTGCCTGTGGAAGCGAGTGGGGACAGTAAATTATGATGTCTGACGAAATGTGTGAAAGCAATGAAATGAGGTGCTGATAGTCTCTGGGAAAAGCTGCCTGATAGTACTGCTTTATGGTACGAAAAGTGCTACCGTACCGTGCTACTTGCCGTGGTGGAAAGTGCTGCCGTGCTCTACTACTTGCGTATGTGTAAATCACTGCCACGCTGTACTGCTCCAGGATATATGAATTGCTGCCCCACAGCACTACAAAAAGTAGTAGATTTTGATGTATTATAGAGCTGTCCAGATCAGCGTAAAGTACTGTCTGATAGTGTTGTACTCGACAGGGGCATAGGACAGTACCAGTTACTGCCTGTGGCAGTGCAGTGTACTACCTGGAAGTGCTACCTGTGGCAGTACATTTCACTACCTGGAACTAGTGCTTGAGACAGTACAATTTACTGCCGGGAAGTCTATACTGAACCAGTAAATTGTAGTGCCTGGCGGTACTGACTCGGACAGAACGGGAAAGTAGTAGAATATGATGCTTAGGGTAATACTTTCTAGTGCCTACAATTGATGTTCAGGACGATAGAATGAGGTGGAAATGCCATTCCAGCCGCATGTTCAGGCATCTGGCTACGAAATGTCGGGCAGAATGGAGTATCTCTCTCGGTGGTCTTCATAGAAGTGTATAGGGATAACCAAGTGTGATCTAAAAGGATGTCAGAATTTTTATGTAGCAAGGACAACGATGCCTGAAGGATTGTTTCAGTTCTATCATTAGACTAGACTACTCATAAAATCGAACTATCGTATCTAAAATCTTACTATCTCTACAACCAGGACTATTGTGCAAGCAAATCGAGTTCCTTGCTGTTTCAAAACTACATGTGATGTTCAGACAGGAGGGAAATAAACACCATTACAGATGATTTGCAACAGGTTAGCAATCGGATATAGAAAAGTATTGTAAAGGATGAGAAGAACATGAGTATGAATGGAATGAACAAACTTACCATCATTGAACTATTTTTGCGTGCAAAGGTATTGGTTGTAGGTTGGAATGACGAAAGCTTGCAAGCTTTCGTCATTCCAACCTATAACCAATACCTATGCCAGAATCATTTGCAATCAATAGACTAGAATAGGATCAGCGAAGAACGATATTTATGGTTAGTGCACTATCTTTCATGGAAAGCATGTGGAAAGAAATGAGAGAGGGGAAAGATACCTACTCGACAACGTACCAGCCTTACCTGTCATCTTCATGATAACCGGATGATGAAATGGTCCTATACGTCGCGCATCAACAGCCTTAAATAGACAGCTCATCCACTCATAATGACCTCGTCGTAACTGGAAGGCAGATGATTTGGCAGACGATGATGTGGCAGATGATTTGGCAGCGGATGATCTGTCAAATTTTCTGGACGTGATAAATTAGCAGAAATAGAAATCATGCCCCTACGCAATGTCAAACCAACCTAAAAGTCTTGTTATTGATGTTTAGCTGCATACTGAAGGAGAAACATCGAATAAATGCTGTAAATTAGAGTAGTAGACAATCCGAAAGAGAATTGCAACCGTGTTCTCATCTATATATAGTTTATTACCATAACAAGATTACTATTGAGGCCTATTATACCATGTACTGAAGCTAAATTGCAAATGATTCGTGTATTTCATTCAGAAAAGGAAGCAGGAATCGTTGGAGGCATTAAAGATCGCTGAAGAACCCAACATGGGAAATCAAGTCACCTGTTCCTTGAGTTAGGTAGGACACTAGTCAGTGTGAAGTTTTCGATAAGATGTAACGGTAAGAAAATATAGGTACTATAAACTATTACAGTGGCCTGGTTGAAAAGAGACGGATACCATCTTATTATTTGCCTACTAGTTGACATTAATCCACAATTTGTGCAAGGTTCTCTCCAATCCAAAGAGAAGAGATGAAACGAACAGCTGTTCGGAAGAAAGGTACACCTCGAAGAACCCGGAGAAGGTTTGAATCATTGCCAACCCATACGAAAGTGGGACAAGGCACGAAAATGGGGAAACCCCGCTAGTTTCGAACGAAACATTCGAGGTTCACGCCGATATACCGGACGAAAACGTCGGAAAAGCATCTGCTGAAGACGAGAATATTTCTAGTGGCAATGGAGAAGAGCACATTGGATTTTTTGAGGCTGGAAAAGTTACCAGAGAAGAAGAAACGATAGGCTCTGAGGAAAGCTCGGCCGAGAGCTGTGATGACCACGACGGAGAAGAGGCAGCGGAAGATGACCGCGGACTTGTAGATAAACTGCTGACCTGGCCAGTATTCTCTGCAATAATATTGCTTAGTGGAACGCTACGGATGAAACGCAAGGACTATGAAGGTATGCGTGAGATGTCTAATTTCAAGCGGGACATTTCGGATCAAGCACCCAGCGACTCGTACATGAGGAAAGTCATTTTACCGTTCATTCTGAAAACATGTTTCCCACAAAGCATGGATACAACGTGTGAAATAGATGTAACAAAAAGCGGCTCTAGGCTTGGAAAGATGTCTCCAGGACTGTCTAGTAGCCGTAGAGCTCATTGTACTACATCGGTACGAGTCGTGCTACCGAGCACATGGGCGGAAAGGGATATACAGACCGGACCCATTCTGGACTGAAAACTCTTTCATTGTCAAATGCCGTTCAGCTGTTCTGAATGACCCATTCCATCGCATTTCGGTAAGTGCATCAGATCATGACGGTCACAAGATGCACAGAAAGGTATACGCCCGACATGGAGACGAGTTGAGGATCATATGTATGCCGACGACAAATCAAGAGGCCCTGGTGGCTAAGCTGGGAGGAGCCAGAACGAAACAGGGAAAGAACATCGAAACTGGAAAGAATTCTAGGAGCAGAAGAAGTTTTACAGCAAGGAGTGACTGGAGAATTGAAGCTATCATCATTGCAAGTTATCTTGCAACCGGAGAAGAACAACAAGAATCAAATATGGAAGATGTGATAGGCCCGCAAATCGATGCAATGGAAGAAACTGAGAAAAGAAATGCGAGGCGTGTCGTCTCCACCACAACGCTCGACGGAGAACATTGCAACAATGATATTCGGGCAGGTGACGCTATCACTCTGTTTCGGCCAAAAAGTAAGTCTGATGGGAGCACATTTGAAGAGTTACTACTCGTGAACAGACATCTGAAAAAGGGACGCTCTGAACATGCGACTTTTCTCATTTGTTCCACAAGGGGAGCAACTGGGCAGCTACATCGCGAACAAATTCGGGTGAAAGACGTCCAGCTCATAGGAGCTCCAGACAAGAGGTCTAGATGGCACCCCGGCTCTAAACGTATGGATGCCTGCAGTGAGGGGAATCTTTCAGATGGCAGGAAATATATCGTATACCGATTTCTGCTATATGCTGATGACTTCCAGCCGTTCACAAGCCGGAAAGGAAGTTTTGGTGGCTGCTATATGCTTCCATTAGGCATACAGCCAAGCAAGAGAGCAAGCTTCCACGCAGTCCGCGTTCTTGGATTCGTTCCCCCGGGAGTTTCAACAAATGTTGTAATTGAGAGAGTTGTACCCGACATTGTGAAGGGAAGTACAGACGGTTTTCCAGCGAAAGATGCAAATGGAGAAGACGTGGTCATATTCCTGGATCCTGTTGGATTTATCAGAGACTACCCAGCTGTTTCGCATACTCTGGATGTCCGTGGACACACCAGTAATACACCATGCCATAGCTGCATTTTCGAAAAGCAAGATATGAGCAGCAGTGGAGGTTCACGAAATGCATACACAGCATTGCTAAACAGTCAGATGAGTACGCATGCCCGAGGAATGCACCGAAACAAGCTTGTGAGGAAGTCGCATCGCAAGATCAGCTCAAAGTTCTTGGACTAAGCCTAGATCCGATTGAGAATAAGGCACTCCATAATTTGAGTGAATCCCTTAATCGTGTGCGGAGAGGAGTTCCTACAAATGAAGGAGTTCCAGTTGTTCCTTGTCAATTCGATCCATATCGCTCTGCTGTAGTTGCCCCAGACCATCTGCTCTCCGGACTGGCTCAAGATGTGATGAATGCGACAATCACCGCAGCAACACCTGTACTTCGAAATGTTGCGGAAACAGTTCTACTGAATACCCTCCGAATGTTCTGTTTGAGTAGTCAGAGTCAGGTATTCGGGCAGTGTAGTATACGTGGCAATTCCGAAATTGCAAATATTTACGTTTTCCGCGGAATTCGAATTTCGCCGGATACGACCGGCGACAGCAATGAACGAACATTGCTGGCGCATGCGCGCGCGCAACCTGCACACGTGTGCAACGAACGTATTGGCAACGGCCAACGGACCAACGGGTCCCTACGTGTGACCCACAAGGTCCCTTCCCATTCGGGGACGTTACGAGCAGTGTTTACACTGTAAAGCGATGCCATCGTGGCCATATAGGTATTGGCATCGTGCCGGGAGGGAAAGGGGACAAGACAACGATCGAGCAACGGCTCTAGTCTACGACTGACTTCTACGTTTTACGTTTACGTTCTGCCTAACGAGGCTTCGTCTCCGTCGAGCTGCGTACTCCCTACCCATCGCCGCACGTAAGGCTGATTGCGTGTAGTGCCTCCGGGCTTGGTTGAGAGCGCCTCCGGTGACGTACCACCTCGTTTGCTAACGTAATCCTCGCGTGGATTGTTGCGTCGTGACGCTCGTGTCTACTCGCTAACCACTCTACCTTCTACCGTTCTAACAATACAGTCAAACACCAGCGGGTGGACTGCTCGTTTCGTTTCGTAAGGACAGCGTGTCCGTAGCTCGTACCAGCTATCTAGAACTAACGTTGTTCCACAGGCAGAACTACCTATTATCGATGAACATGAGCGATATATTCGCTGTTCTCGTTGTAGCTCCCCAAGCATTTTATTCGGCATTTCGTATCGTCATCGGGAACTCTTGGGACGGGTATGAAAAACTTGAACGTATTCTTCGTTTGCTGAAAAAGTTTCAAATGGTTGTTGCCAGCATTCGATTCATCCCAACATGGTGGATAGATGGACTTGAGTCAACCAGGAGGTTCGAGGCCGAGAATGGCGGACGTCATGACCACATTCTAGCTCTTGTTTCAGACTATATGAAAGAACTGCATGAGGTATGCAAGAAGGATCCTATTGCAATGAAACATCTGGACAAACCGAACTTGCATCGGTTGATAGAATTTTGCGTACATACATTACCAGCTTTTGGAGCTGCGAAACATGTGGAAGAGCTTTTATTCGAGAGAATGCACCAGCCTCTTAAAAGAGGGGTTCGAAACTCGAACCATAAGAATGAACATCTGTCATCAATGGAGCTCATCATGGCCGATGACTGGCTCGCACGAATAGCCATCACGCTGGGTGCGGTAGGTCACAATACAAAACAATGGACGTCTGCCGATTGCAGACGCGTGTATTTTGCACTAGGAAAAGGAATTTCGGAGAGTCCACATGCGACAGAAGAGGCAGCAAAAAGATGCTTCTTAAGTCCTGTATTCCGTCTCATATCAGAGAGGAGCAGTACTATGGTGAGCGCCCACTGTCCAATCACGCGGTGGCGAGAGGAATCTGTTGAAGACGCGAAAAATGTTCCGGCAGAAGAAACCGTCATGATGGCAAGGATACGTAAAGCTTCTGAAACTTTTCTCACAACCAGACAGGTAAACGGGTCTCAACATGGTGAACGACTATGGTGGCTCACTGCTGCACAAAGAGTGCGCACTATCCATGAGGGATCTGAGAGCGAATCGAGGTTAGGGCGTGCTGAACCTGGAAGCATCATTCAAGCAGTGTGCAAAGATGGATGGTATGATGCTGGTATAGTAGTACCCGCCCATAGCAGGACGAGCATGGAGGAATTCACATGTTCTAGACGTGTCCTTTTCGTCACATTGTCCTTTTTTATTGTGGTAGGGCAAGGAGAGGAGAAGAAGGCAAAGAAATGGAAGCAGAAAACTCCATATGCTGTCTGCATTCCCTTGACATGCACTGGAGACGGTATGTACCGGAAAGGTGGGAATGATACTATAGTTCACGTTGAAATGAACGACGGGGTCCGAGAAGTTTTGCACGTACATAACTGCGAGTCAGGAGTTTGTTCATACGATAGACAAAGTGGCATTGTAGAGCACAATAGTGATATTCTTTCTGGTGGTGAAGTGAGCGTCTTAACTAGAGAAGATGGATACCCACCACGTTCAGCATAGAGTGTTCCTGCACAGTGTTTAATACATCAGTAAACTTTCGTAATTCATTTAGCAGCAGTCCTGATCAAGTCTTCCAACAAATGCTATACAAAATTTGTACATGTCGTTTGAAGAATAGAGTGGGATTTTGTTCCATGCGCAAAAATAAAGTGTGTTTTGCGAAGAGCGTACGCACTTACGTACGTATGACGCCATTGGTACTAGAGATGGAGCCGCGAGTTGCAGGACTCCTAGTTCCACAAAGTTGAGTTCGCATAATCCAATGGAGAGCTGGCACCTGGCCAATGAAGTGGAAAATAATACCCGGTATAGTTTTCTGGCTCCAGTGACAAGTGGAGTATTGTGACTGATGGCTGTCTGCTGGCCAATGGGGAGCCGGCACCTGGCCAATGAAGTCGAAAATAATACCCGGTATAGTTTTCTGGCTCCAGTGACAAGTGGAGTACTATGATTCATGGCAATGGGATGGTTTTGGGAACGAAGGAATTGTGTGTGGGAAGTCCTTCGTCGAGGAATGACAGATGGCCGAATACAATTGGAGCGCGTGGAAGGTGGATCAATATCTGATATTTCACGTTTAGACGTGTAGGGAGATCGTTTCCCGCCAAATACCACCTTGAAAGAGGAATATCTCTTGATCGTGTAGTCGGAGAGAAAAGGTGTCTTTGTCATCCTGAACGGCTTCTCTACGCGTCCAAATCTTTGCAATGGCCGGAAGCGACACTGAGCGCGCTGCGGAACCAAAGGATACCGTCGAAAGCGTTGCAGAGAGACTTGCAACGACGGTAGGCGGTGATAAAACACCCTCCGGAGGTTCTGCTGATGGAGGGGCTCCGTCTGCAGCGGGAAGGGAGACGGCAGATAGCCAGACACCCATTCAGGGAGCAGACGCTGCCATGATAGAGGCAGCAAAAACCCTTGGTGATATATCACCATCTGGGAAAAACACTCTACGCTTTCCATCTACTCCTGGGACGGTGAAATCGAAAAACAGGGAGAGGTCTAACGTCCGTGAAGGCGAGGGGAGTCCTGCTGGCATGGAAGCATCAGAAGAGTCTGTGATGGGGATTGACATCAACATTGTCGAATGCAGGACTGAACCTAAAATGATCAATCTGCTAGATGTTGCCAAACCGGAATCAACTTCTCGTCTTGTGCAGGAGGCCAGAGTGCGCGATCTGGTCAGCAAAATATCTACCGAGGGGTTTCTGGAAACTGGCACCCGAATGACCATCTGTGAAACAATGGGGTCAGACGGACGGAAGAAACTGCAGTGCATTGATGGAGGTCATCGTATCAGCGCTTTGCAGTCGATTGTGGAAAACAAACCGACAGTTGCTGATCGATGGAGACTGAGGAGCATTAGCGTTGACTTCATCCGACCACCTGGAACCCGTGAAATGTTTCATCCTCTTGAAGTGATGCGAATATCGCAGAAGCTGAACGAAAAGACTCATGACGTGATAGAAGTTTCTATTACTGACCACGTCTGTACGGTCATGAAGTTCATGATGATGAAGGGCTTGATGAAGGCGAAGGTAAATGTGTGCACAAAAGTTGTAGTCGAGAACAAGGTCATTCCAGGTTGTCAGGAAGGAATCATGATGAAGTACGTTTCGATTGCGCAGGGCTTCGGAGACGTAAATAACCCGGCGTTCGAACATTGGTCAGCTATCCCAAGTCGATTTGCAACTGAAACTAGTCCGCCAGACTCGAAGAATATGCAGGGATGCACTGTGGACGTCCTATTCGCTTCTGCGTTTCGAAAAGCTTCGGTGGACACCAAACTTGTCATTCTAGAGCTCACTGCAATGTGGACGATGTGGAAACGTAGGAAAGGAGATGGTGGTATAAGTCTAAAGACATGCGCGCAAAAGTGGTGCTACAGCATGTGTGAAATATATGACATACTTGAGAAAGCTGTACGGAAAGAAAACTCCTGGCATTCCTCACCTCATCCATGTTTCAGGAAGTTACATGAAGTACCGGAGCCAGGTGGACGAACACGAAAAACCATACGATATCGCATTTTGACTGTCCTCAAAGATTTCTATCCTTCCGACGCACCAACTGGGAGAGGTATACGTGCAGCATTGACGCGGTCTATGATGAAAGAAATCCGTTATGTGGTTTTCAACGGCCCAATTCTATCGGATGACTCTCTCGACCATTCCGTCGCGCCTGAAATAGGTGTGCAGGAAAGGCGGACTAGGCGAAAATCCTTGGAAGGGAATACTGCACCTCAACCACGACAACAATCCGCATCGTATGGTGATACTTCAAATGCTGCCATTGATCGCTCGGACGTGGTACAGAGTCCAAATGTACTTACCCAACAGCAGACACAGGGCAGTCTGGAAATATCGGATCGTGTTAACGCTGAGGTCGGTGCTGCAACACAGGTTGGTGAAGAGGCGACAGGGAAAGCGGCAGATTCCGAAAGCGCAAAGCAGGTTACAACGGACCGCGCAGTGCCTACTGCGCCTACCGAGAACAATTCTTCGAAACCTGGAGATTGTGAAGTTGGGGATGTGTTGCAGAAGAACGTAGGAACTCAAGAGCTTGAACCAACTGGTGCAAATCGAGGAAGAAATGACCACGGTGATGAAAATGACCTGCAACAATCACCTAGCCCAGTGGCAGCCGGAAGTGCCACGCTCAGACCAGAGCAGGGTGGAAAGTCGCCGGCGAATATGTCAGTTGGTCATCCAAGAACTGGTCGAGATGGTGAAGGAGGTCCTGAATCTAGGAAGAGCGATGGGTCTGGAACGAAAGATGTCCGCGAAGAATGTCCCGAACATTCTTCTGGAAGGACAACGGAGGACCCGATGAAAGGTGTACGAAATCAGGGTGATGGCACTGGAGACGCTATGTTATCTACAGCGGATGTCGGCCTACCTGTTTTACCTGAGCTGGAGGACACGGAAACACCTGTTACCAGTTCTACGCCTAGGAAGTTGATGAAAGCCAAGCACAGCAGTGGTTTCGTGCCCTTAAAGGCAAAGCCGAGGAATACGGAGACGCCGCCAATGATTCTACGATCCAAACGGAAATTGGTGGATGTCACCCCTCAAGAGGTTATTGACCTGGTGGGAGAGGATACCAGCAGGCCGCGGCAGAAGAAGAAGCAAAAGATGCGTGAAGACGCAAATTTGCAATCCGGCAAAGACGCTGCAGTCCACGCGGTTCAAGGAGGTCAGTATTCGGACAGGCAACAAAATGATGTCCCTGACAAAGATGTGGAGGAAGGTATAGAAGCGAAACTGCCTGTTATCATTCATCCCGACAGTCGAATGAAATACTATGTGAATGGGAAACTGGTCGATACGCTTCGAGCCGAAGTCGCTGAAGCAGCAGCGAGTGCCTATTCGGCACAAAATGTTTCCGCTGAGTTTCTCTCGAGGGCTTATTTCCGAGAGAAACGAAATGAAATAGACTTGGTTGGGTTTACAATTCTGGACGGAATATTCAAGTCTTCTACTACTGCAGATGCGATCCACGAACTGCTCCTTCATTTTTCTGCGTTGTTTGAGGAACGTCTCGAGGATGCCAAGAAGAACTCTGAATCCGGTGACACCCGCAGAGATCCGGACTGGACACCGTGGTGCATGGCTATGATGGATGGGAAAAACTCTGATGAAGAAGGTGAGAAGGGCAGAGGAATCTTTATAACAAAGCGGAAGAGCTTATGTGATGACCTCGAGGATAACAATAATAATCTCTATCGGAAGAAGATGATTGTTGAGCTCGGTCTAGGTATTTGTGCGGAAGGTTTGGAATTGAGGACTAGTGGGAAGGACCCGATGGCCTTCCCCAGCACTGGAACTACTTTAGTGCTGACTGGAGAGCGGACTAAACCTCGTGCTGGACATACAGACTGTGAAGTGGGAATCGATGAAGTTAACAGTCCTCCTTCTCCGCCATCCTACTTCATGATGTCAAGCGGCGCAGATGGATTCGGCCTCGTGCTTGCACCCTACAGTCATGTCTGTTTATCCCATCCCAACAGAGAGTTATACAGAGTTCCAATGAAGAGGTGTGAAGTACCACCATATTCTGTTCTTGTCTGCCGAGGGGATGTTTATCACCACGAGGAAGGATTTGAGAGCAATAAGGGTCTTCAATACAAGTTCCCGATCCGATCTCACATATTCCTCAAAACTGAGCAGCATCAAAGTGAAGAAGGAGAATATGTCGTTGGACATTGGGAGGGCAATTCGAAATTGAAGTGATGAAGGGCATCTGTCCAGCCGTGTTGAAGCCTTAGTTGGGTATGAATCCGTAGAGTAATAAACACAATTCCAATAGAACATGATAAAAGAGATACTGCATGGATTCTTTATATAATCAGATCAACTTCACAAATGTAACAAACACCACATGCAGAAAGCTATTCTCCACAGAAAGCTCTACCTACAGGAGCTGCAAATTCTAAACCTCTTCAGTAGATGCAGAAACGATAGCAGATAGTAAAACCTGGTATTATATTACATCGTTCACTATCCCCGGTAAAATTTTCAGTTCCTGAGAACAGGAGTCTGGCCGGGTATAAAGTTGGGTGGGTGTAGACCAAGTGCACCAACCCCATTGCCTGGGGGTACTCCGGATAACCTCAGCCAATGGCGTTGGTGCACCTGGCTTTTGGGAGGCCAAAATAATACCGGGTATTATTTTGGGTCGGTATAGACCAAGTGCACCAACCCCATTGGCCGGTGGTAGCCGGATACCCTCGGCCAATGGCGTTGGTGCACCTGGCGTTTGGGAGGCCAAAATAATACCCGGTATTATTTTGGGTCAGTGTAGACCAAGTGGACCAACGCCATTGGCCGGTGGTAGCCGGATACCCTCAGCCAATGGCGTTGGTGCACCTGGCGTTTGGGAGGCCAAAATAATACCGGGTATTATTTTGGGTCGGTATAGACCAAGTGCACCAACCCCATTGGCCGAGGTTGTCCAAACTACCACCGGCCAATGGCGTTGGTGCACCTGGCTTTTGGGAGGCCAAAATAATACCGGGTATTATTCCTAGTTTCTCAAGCCAGGTGCAGTGCACTCATTGGCCGAAGCCCACTTATTCGTGGTTCATGTTGAATACAGACGCATTTGGTATGTACGCATCAGCTCCACGAGTTGGTGCAAAATGCTGGGAAGTATGTGACTTCAGCATTATGTAGTTATTACTTGAGTGGTTTTGGGGTAATCACCATGACCAACTCGTACCTGTTTAGCCACTTTGAGTATGAACTCGTCGTATAGCGATTGTATTTGGCCGAAGAAATTAACTGAATTTCGAGTATTACTCTTGATCTGAGCAAGTGGTCTAGAAATAAACAAAAAATTGAAATCAGAGTTGAAACGGATTGTTCACGTTTGATCCTTTATCAGACTGCAGTAGCGAAATAAATCTATCTTAATCGTCTCTGTATCGTCGTTATCGGGGTCGTACACTCAATCAAGCTTCTCTCCATTCCTGCTTTCCCTCATCCTTCAATGGCTCCTCGCACTCGCTCCAAACCCTCTGCCCCCGCCCCTGCTCGCGCTTCGACTCGCGGTCGGGCCTCCGCTCGCTCTCGCGCCCCTTCTCGCTCTCGCGCCCCTTCTCGCAGCCCTGGTCACGATAACTCTGTCACCGCCGAGGTTCAGTTGTCAGACTGTCCCAAAGCTGACCACAGGCTGTCTCCCTTGGATTTGCACAGACCTCCCCTATTCTCTCGTCATATTAGGGAAGGGAGAGTGCTTGAGCTGAAGGAGAAGTTCTTGAGGGAAGGATTCACCTCCTCAATCTCCCGAATCCTTGCCTGCAAAATGCTCCTTCCTAGTGAAGGCAGCACAACCCCCACCCTTCGAACGTTTTACATCGATGGTGGCCATCGCGTTGCTGCTCTCCAGAAGTGCATTCGTGAAGACCCGGAAGGGCAACATCCGTATGCTGCTTCATTCAGGAACATCGATGTGGCTTTGATCAGGCGCCCAGGGACAGAAGAAGTTTCCGATGAGTACTTCACACCTTTTGAAGTACTCGGGCTGTCCATTCAAGCAAACACACTCACACATGATGTTGCCCTTGTTTCTTTGGCAGACCGAGTGTGTTCTGTGGTCCAACTGCTCACGACCAAGGACATGCTGGGTGAACCGAATCGGAAGTGCATTCAGGTCATCATGGACAGCCAGTTGTCGATATCGAAACTGGGCTACCAAGCCATCAACAAGCACGTGACTGCTGCGAAAGGCTTCCGGACTGTGAACAACAAAGCGCTTGAGTTCTGGAGTTCCGTACCGAGCATGTTCACCAAGGACATTCTCGCTGCGGAACAGGAAAGGGCCGTTAAAGAAGGCCGTGACATCAACGACGATGTCTTCAAGCAGTCCGTAGACATGTATGGCTGCAACATGGATCTCGTTTTCATGGCAGACTTCCGTCGCGGCTCGGAGTATCAGCAAAGGTTCATCTTGCTCATAACAGCTCTCTGGACACGCATGCGAGATCTGCGTCAGTTGAGTAGGACGACAAGAGGATTTGGTAATCCTTTCGTTCGTGTTTTAATTGAAGTGTTCAAGATGTCCGAGCCGGTTGCTTCTCACAAAATGATGGAGCCTCCGCTCGAGCATTTCTACTCCGAGCTCAAGAACACTGGGTCAGGAAAGGAGACTGTTATAGCGAACAGTATCGCGGAGACCCTCCTGCACTTCAATACCGACGATAACAGCGGTACGAAGCATGCTCTCGTCTCCGACGAAATGTATGAGCAGCTTCGCTTTTCCACGGGCGTTGTGGACATGGAAGAAGACCAAAGGGTCATTGTTCACAATGAACAGCCATCTGAAGATGCGCCGAAGCCATCTACGCCCCAATCAGATGAGCCTTCTACCCCTTCTACCCGTTCTGGTCCTACTCCTCCTGCCCCTTCTACCCCTCCTGCTCCTTCTACCCCTCCTCCTCCTGCCACTTCCGTTCCCGCCCCTTCCACCCCTCCTGCTACCCCTCCTCCTGCCGCTTCCGTTCCCGCCCCTTCCACCCCTCCTGCTACCCCTCCTGCTCCTGCCACTTCCGTTCCTGCAGTTGAGCAGGCTCAAGGAACCCCTGATGCCACTGTGGCATGTTCTGAGAAGCAATTGGGATCTGTTCTCCTCCGTCTCCCTCTCAATGCACCACCGCTTGCGGTGAATGAGCCAGTCGAGACACTTCGCAGGTCGAAACGGCAGAGAACGGAGAGTCTACGGGTTGGCGGCGACAGTCAGGCAGAGTCGGAGGTAGAAGAAGAGTCCGAAGAGCCCCTTCCGAAGCGCAGAAGACTGGAAGTTAACCGTACGGTTAAACGTTCAACCGAGGAGATTCCATTGTTCAGCGATGAGCAGGAAAATCCCCTCCCCGACAGGGTAGTCGATGAACGGATTATGGATATTCTCCCGAACACCATACCGTCAGACTCTAGGGTCAAGTACTATATCGACAGCAAGCTGTACGAAACAATCCGACAGGAGATTTTGAGTGCAGCTGCTGCCGATATGAATTGTATAGAGTGCAGTGGTCCAGCTTGAACACTGATTTTTGTATGAACAGAATATATTTTCGAGTTAAGAATAAATTTGTTTCGAAAATGATTGAATAAATTTCCATATTCTGATATTGATTGACCTTTTCATAAATGTTCCGAAATCGATTGATCTCATGGTTATTTCATTTCCGTGGTGCAGAAATATTACAAAGAACAGTTCAGTATTTCCCCAATGCTACTAAACCTGCTCTAATTTCCTTCTCTACTCCTGCTCTGAGTTTCTTGTTCGTCAAAGAATCAAACTCAGCTATTACTGTATCCACAGAAATATTCCCTTGCCAAGGGTCTATATTTTTTCCTCTTCCAACTGTCGCCGGACGATACTTACCACTCCATGCATCCCCTTTGTCATACACTTCATACCATCTTATGAACAGATTTCTTGTCACGCCACTTCCATCCTGGATACATTCGATAATCTGTCCTAGCCAGAAAGGCATTTCCTTCGTACATCCGTATCCATTAACAGCAACAAATCGATTCCTAGAATAAGGTAGGTCTGTTTGAGCCATCATTTCCTGTAAATTTTCTTCATCCTCGTCAAACCCATGGTTGGAAAAACTCTGATTACTGTAAATTCCATTCAGCTCTACGCACTCTTCCAAGTTCCAATGTAGTGGTTCGTCTCTGTCTCTGTACACTTGAGCAACCAGTGCATGAAGTGATCTCATTTTAGCGACACTGTTCACCCTTACCTCCTCTGATCTGAGCCTTAGAAGAATTTTTTCCTTATCTGGTGGACAGACAACAGAGTTACAGGGTGCCGCGTGAAGGTTTGGTGGAGATCGAGTAAATCCTTTGAGACCATTGGTCAATGCTGGAAGGCTTCTCCACTGGTCATCACAAGAAATTTTGACATCACAAGCAGTTTTGAAGAAGGCAGAACCCCGTTCTGTTTCGGGATCTCTGAAGAATCTGAAGTAGCGGAACTTTGAAAAAGGTTTCACCTTCCCAATACAGTTTTCCATCTTACATAAACCCGAGAAATTGATAATGTGTAGCATGCGGGAGACAGATGGTTCAGGCGTGAAAGACTTTCGCAGTTCATTGTGGAGATCCTCCATAGTTGCTGCGTTATTGAATTTCAGTCTCCTTGATGTACAACTGAAGGCTTGGTCGATATCAGAGTGAGTGTGTCCTATAGGAAGGAAAGACACAAATATCTCTTCGTACACACCCCATGCCACTAAGCATTCCAAGTAGCAGAACAAGAATGAATTTTTGTTCTCCCGTGTGCAATTGTCAACTTGCAAAAAAGTTTTCCCTGTAGTTTAGATCCTAATGCTTTGCTTGAAAGCGTTCTGTGAAGCGCTTCCACGATATGGTTAGCACCAGTTTCAAATTCTGCGGTCATGGTGTACAACGAGAGATGTTTTCGGGCACCATGCTCTAGTACACCTATCAGCCTGACCTTCAAACTATGCCCAACTGTCGCTTTTGTATTGACAGTGAAATGGGGAAGCCCATATCCAGACTGGTCTGCACCATCCACGATAAGTGATGTATACTGCGAAGGGTACAACGCCGCTAGCTCACACCTCTTCTGATACTCTCTACGTTCCCGAGAAACCATCTCTATATGCAAACGTCTCCGTTCAAGAAGAGGAGCTGTACTCTTCTTGTCTGTTCCATACTTGGCTAGAGCGTCCCGAATATACTCACAATCAGTACATTTTGTGAATCGCTGAATTCTTCTTACTTTGATATCACCGCAATACTTCTTCCAAGTTGTGTAGAAGTATGCCAAAGAAGGTATATTATGATATCCATGCAGAACAGTGTACTGTTCTCGGAAAACTTCATAGACAGATTTCTTTTGAAAGAGTGGAAGGTGTCTTTCGTTGGTGTCAGGCATTCGCTCCGCTGTAGAATCCGCAAATCTGTCCAGGAAACATATAACAGAGTCCCTCTGTGGACTCTCTGGGTCTTTTTGAGCTGATGAAAAACAGACTGATCTTCCATTTGCCCATGAAATCTTCACTGATCGTTGCATGTGTCTAGAAAACATGAAGGAAGACTCCAGGAATTTGTAGCAGACTTTCCTCCCGCAAAAAAGGTAAACTTTAGAGCTGGGATCGAATAATTTCTCCAAGTATCTTCGCCGATCAATCCTTCCCCATAAAAGTACTCGGCTGACTTCAGACCTCAGAAACGTTGGGTCTGTACTTCGAAAGCATCTCCTTTTCTTACAACAGAACTGTTTTCTGATGTCTAGATTAGATAAAGACGTGACATGCTTCCTCTTCTCGATCATCCTTTTGCTCACACGATTTCCATTACTCCTCTTGTCGCTATCATGGCTTTTTCGTGGACTTGTATCCAACTGATAGATGGATGGTTTTCCAATTGGACAAGATGACGCACAAGAATCAGAATATCTTTCTGTTGCAGTACTTGGAGATAAGCAGTCAGATACAGAAGCTTGTTTTACTTCCAGCGGTGATTGAAATGGAATATTTCCGTAACCGTCATTACGCTCCAAAAGAATTCCAGATTCCGAACGATTCAATGAACCTCTGACATATTCTTGGCGGTTTCTGTTGAAACGAATTGGAATTATATCATTGCTCAATGGAATTCCTTGGTTTGCAGATGATTTTGATCGGTTTGGATGATGCGGAAATGAGTTCTCGCTGGTGCATTGTTCAGCTTCGGCTTCGATCCCCAGCGTTGCAAGAATACCGACAGCACTTTTGTGAATCAGTTTGCGGTTGGTGTCGGAGAGGCAAAATGTGTCCTCCATGAGTTTGCAGTGGTTTTCACTTCGAACGCTCACTTTCATTGAGAGGTGAACAGAAGGCGGGCAAAATTTGTAAGTACTGATAGAGCATATAATTCAAATTTACAAAAACAGAGAACAAATTTGGCGCCAAATATTGTACAACGGTAATGATCGATGTGAAAAGATTTATTCCATTCTTCTCTAGATGTTTGGAATCGCTCTTCAGTAGTGCAATGTACAAAAATAGTACTCATTCGCAAACATCTTTATCTCAATTGGAACATCTCATGCTGTGTAGGTCCCAAGAGAATATTCCCGCTAAGCCCTTCAGGTTTCCCGGAGGCTTCTCGATGCCTCCATAACCATATGGGTATTTTTTATCGCCAGCATCCTCCTTAACTTTGAAGGAATAGCATGCAACTAGCTTCTGGCCATCTTTCTCGTACTCAGAGAGAGGAACATTATGAATAGAAGTATGTAAATCACTGTCATTATCTGGAGCTGACAGAAGCTTTGCATGACCAATAGTGATTCCATCAAGGAGTAATTCAACTCCGTCCCCTCCTTTCAGCATATCGTTTCCACTTTGAACAATAGTACTGCTCTTTTCGATCATCTTCGTGATTTCTCCACTGCTTTCAGCTTTTGAATTCTCTCGCGTCTTTCTCTTCTTCATTGCGTGGTGTGAGGATGGACTTTTTCGGTACAGTATCTCTGCCACTGCACGTAGCCTCTCATGGGCAAGACGAAATGTAGATGCGCTTGACTCGATTACTACACATGAACGTGCAGTTCGCAACGAAGCTATTCCAGTAGTGAAAGTACCTCCGTAAATATCCAAAACAGAACCCCGTTCTGGACAAAATGTATTGATTAGTTCAGCAAGCAGACCCACATTTTTCTCCTCTGTTAGGACGGGAGATTTCGTGCCTGGCAAAAGGAGCTTTTCTTTTGAAACGGGTATACCTGACATAGCAGCAAACCGTCTGCTTGTCTTTGAAGGAACGAAGTTGTAAGGGCTCCTCAAATCTGGCTTGAATGCACTTTTCGAAATTCCTGGTGCCCTTGCAATGACAGAAAATTCACAAGCGTTCTGAGGAAACTGATCACCTCTGTGAGCTTGCATCGTACTGGTATCCTTCATAATTACGAATGGGTATTCTGGTCCGGCAAATCCGATGCGGTGAAGTTCGTTGTAGAAAAGTTCGAAGTTTCGAAATGAAACAAATGCAAGAAACCACCCTCCCGGCTTCAAGACGCGCCTGGCAAACTGACATATCTCTTTCACTTCCTTGTCATCTATGAAGTTATCGTAAGAAGTGTTTCGCAAAGAACGAGATTTAGGCGTCCCATACGGTGGATCTGTCAGTATAAGATCGAAGAGAGCATCACCATCTGTCCAAACGGTCTTATCAAAATCTTGCCATTTCATCTGGTGGCATGAAACACCCAATTCGTCAAGATAGTTAATTTTCTCATCCAGCACTTCTGTAGTACAAGCAACTCGTTTTGGACGCGTATTCAGTCGGACAGAATTGGCACTCGGAGCGTTTGATGGAGCGGAATTATTCCTGTTAACCTGCTTCGGTTGAACGGAATTTGGTTCCGAATTAGGTTTGGTCAAGACTTCTGATTCAGGCATATCGCCTAGATCCTGTGGTAATGTTCTTGGTGCCTTTCCTTCTATAGTGATGCTCGGCACTGGATGTGGAACTTGATCTTCAGGAACTTCACCCCCTTTAGTGATATCTTCAGCTGCGATTGGAAGAGAATCATCCGCGGAAGCTAAGGCAGTACAATTGTCTTTAGCCTGAAGTTCTTTCTCCCTGGTGAAATTCTCGGAAAACTTTTTTTCTTTAAGCGGTGCAGCCTCAGGACAAACTTTCCGATATTGTTTAAGAAGAGAATCTAAAACATCTCCATCATTCCCGAAATTGGCAGTAACTTCACAATCAAATTTTGTGGTACGGAGTAAGTTGTGCTTGACTACTTCCATTCCAGACGGCCATTCATCATCTTCTAAAAGAGCTTCAAACTTTCGAGCCTCCCTCATTGCACTACAAGCACTCTCAAACTGCTCCACTGTTACCTTATACGATGCTGCTTTGAACTTGTTCGTTCTAGAAATTTCCCTCAGCCGGTGGAGCGTGTTGATTTGATTCTTTTCTCCGTCCGGACCTGAGGCTCTCATGAACTTTGTCGCGGACTTGATTGAAGTTATGTTGATGAATTTCCTGTATACTCGACAATCGGTGCATCGCATATTCATGGATTTTTCCAGCGGTTTATATTCAGCAGAACTTGGTTCTGCCAAATCCGGGTGCTCTTCGTTCATGATTACTCCGATCTCATGTATTACACTTAGTGGAAGTCTAACTGCTGTTGTTGCTGCTTGTCTTATAGTATTATCCTTCAGATGCGTACAACCATCATACGCTGAAGCGATCTGTTTCGCAGATGGAGCTCTACCATTCGACATGGTCTTCAATCGGTCAGCTTCATCTCTTAAACCGACCAAAGTATCATAGAAAGTTGATTCGATGTAAAAGGATGCATCATGTTTCTTATTCTGATGCCTTCCTAATTGCTTCAAAGTTTGCAAGCTGTGTCCGCCTTTCAGAATAGTCACAGGCCACAAGAAAGACTCCCAGTGTTCTGGATCTTCGTCTATTAACTCACGAATAGCAGTCATTCTGTGCATTCCGTCTACTACTCCGTACCAGACAGAACGATCTTCTGCTTTTTCTGCGGCTTGGGATTCAGAGATAGGTTCCCCGTCCGAGCCGAGTTTAGATCGGAAGAAGTCCAACACATGTCTTTTCAAACCTCCCGTTAGCTCTACAACAATAGCATTATCAGATCCAGCAACAAATCCATCTCCAATATTCTCTATGGGCATTCCATCTCTCTTTCCCGAAGAAACTGTGGAACCTCCACTGAATATAGACTTCAATCTCAAGACACCAGAGCGGGATATTTGACGAATTGATGTCAACGGAATGCAAGATCGAGGATCTACACGGCTGTTTGTCGAGCCTTCCATGATATCAGCGAACAATGCTTTAACGGATGCATCCTCCCGACCAGAACTAGGTTCTGTCGAGCTTATTTTGTGTTTTGCTTGAAAGAATCGCTTACTCATCTTCTGGTCACAATCGAGCTCTGAGTAAAACTGTGGTTTCGCGCTGTGAACTTGACCAGGCTGAACCTTTGTCCAGAAACGAGGAACGAAAACGACAGGATAATTGAATGATTGGAGCCTCCTTTTGCTACATGAAGAGTTTTCTCGCAAGTGTTGAGTTCCATGATAAGTAAGTCAGTGAACCTTTTACGAGTTCAAAATTTGTAAAGTTGCATTCCAGTCAGATTTCATTCCTCCCAATCAATCTGCATTTCGGGAGTAGTACTTTCGGCACACCTGGCAATCACATGGTCATCAGAGAGATGAGAAACTATATGGAAGTGATATATGGAATAGAAAGCCGGGCCAATGGTGTCGTTTATCTGTCTAGAAAATATCAATATTTGACAACAGATATTTTGTCCTATCCTTCGCATAACCAATAGAAACGTTTTTCACATAGACTGCATTGAGTGACCATAATTGGTGGGCTTAGGGCCCAAAATTTTTTGATATTCCGGTGGCAATTTTGAAGGGTATAGTCTCGCGAGGTTACATTCAAATGGAAATAATCGTCCCGAGATGATGTGTCAGAATGCTCAAGCTAATCTTAGAACATGAAACCTATGCATCAAATATCAATATTCGCGGATAGGTATCAATCTTGTCCAACTTGGAGGATGTATTCACCTCCCGTGTCACATTTTCCGGTCCGCATAGTCGACAGAAAAATAGTTCCAATTAATTCCGAACGTCTCTTTTGGGCTGGAAGCTTCTGAACAGAAAGTCATTCTGATGATATAACCAGAACACAGTTCTTTTTCACCTAAACTTTATGGAGAGTACATATGGGATTTTAATAGCTTCGCAACGGTTACTGGGTCTAAACCGTTCTGGTCATTTTTGGGCGGGACGCTTCGAGACAGAACAAGGTTCTGATGCGAGAACCAGAACACAGTTCAGTGTTACTTAAATTTCTTGCAATCTACAAAGGGAATTTGGATAGTCTCGTAGTGTTTTTGGGCTCGGGAAGAAGTTGTGCACCTTTCTGTACAAGTGTAAAGGTTTTTGGAAAGTTTACAGAACATTAAAAATTTTAAGTTCGTATCAAATATCAATTGTGTTGCTGGAAGCTTCCAGCCAGAGCGACGTTATGATACAAATTTCAGAACATCGTTCTGTTTTTATTTAATTGCGTTGTAGCTGCTACTCTACGTTGGCGAAATGTGATGGGTTGTCAGAAACACCATGGAAGGTACAGTGAAACGGAAGACTCTAGCGAGAAAGTCTCCTCGCACATCCCCGGTCGTCAAGGATGGATCCATGGAAGGTACAGTGAAACGGAAGACTCTAGCGAAAAAGTCTCCTCGCACATCCCCGGTCGTCAATATCCGTTCTACGGTAGGGAGGAAAGCGCCACGTTCAGCCAACTCTGGCTCCTCCCGCTCTGGGAAACGCATCCAAGAAGCTCAGGCTAGCGGCCTAAAGGCGAAGAGGGTTACCAAAGCCATTGAAATTGAGAAAAGGGTAAATGACAAGGAGCTAAAAAATTTAACCTGCTGTAAGGATTTCTGCTTCAAGCATGTTGATGGAAAAAAGCTCTGTGAAGACCTGAAAAGAGTTGCGAAAATGAACAAAGCGGAGCGGCGTTTATTTCTGGAATCACTGTTCGTGAAGGATTTCAAGTGTTACAAATATGGCACAATACGAGTTTGTTATGTGTTTCTAATGTCTACGTTCCTTTATTCAAGAGATATTCTATGGAAGACTAAGAGGATATTGTCAGGTAACAACGTAGAAGAACAGCAGGGCGATGAACAAGACAATATATCTGAGCAGTGCATTGATTTCGGAGATGGTGGTGGCGATGGATGCGGTGATAATGGTAGTAATGGTTCCGATGAAGACGATTGTGTCGAACGTGGTGATGGTGGTGGCGATGGATGCGGTGATAATGGTATTAATGGTTCCGATGAAGACGATTGTGTCGAACGTGGTGATAGTGATGAAAAATATGCAACCAATTCATTTGTTATTATCAAAGGAGACGGTTGTACATCTGAGGAGCCTTTCTGGCTTGGCAAGATTCTCTCAACGAAGAAAGATCGAGAAGGCAACGTCTCCCACTTCAAATTGCACTGGTACAAGAAGTGTGCAGGTCATGCACTAACCTGCAAGTACCAACCTTGTGTGCTACCAAAGACTGGTCGTGCTTGGACAGATTCAGTTAGTGTAAGTTCTGCTATTCTAGATGTACCTTATCTTCGAGGAGGAGTGCTAGATACATTTACTTTCGAAACACTTCGACGTCAACTAGATCTATGGGAGTAGAAACATAAATGTCAGCAACCATTTTACTCTTCCTTCATGCTAGTGAATAGCGACGACAGGAGGTTATCTGCTGATAAGCGTTTTTACAGCTCTTACAGTGAATTCCATCTCCGAATCGTCCGCCGTGAATGAGAATAGCTTGGGACCAAACCCAATAGAAAAGTTCTTCACCCGACTCCCCTGTAGTCTAGCGGCTAGATAATGACCGCTTTCGTGAATGAAAATGATAAATCCGAGCAGGAAGATGCCGGCACTCGTGCTTCGCTGCCGGTTGTCGAGCGCCATTCACCGCAAGGTTAGAATGTTGTGAAACAGAGCGCGATGGATACGACCAACGGAGATTCTACAACTGCGAGAAGAAGACGCCAGCCAAGTGAGCGCCACTCCAAAGCCCATGCCGAGAGTCGTCATGATGATCCAGATCATTTCGTCATGTTCCTTATAGTCACTCTTCTGCTCGGCTTAGTGGCCTACCTCATTTATTATCTGCTGGGCTTGCGAAAAAGCGTGTAGTGCAGTAGTCCAATTAAACGAAAACCAAATGTGTGCGTCACAATTGTGAACGAAATCATGTGAGATTCGTATCACTCGTAGATGCACTGCAAGCCGGTTTGAGAACTTGCCAAGCGCATTTGATTGGCATTGCAGTCGTCGTTTTTAAAGGGTGTGCGAATGAATCGCGACAACGACAATAGAGACCTTTTCCCCCGTAGCGACGGGCGGAAACAAGTTGAAAAGTTGTGCTCGCAACATGTGCAAAGAAACAGTTGAATCTATCCTGCAATGCCCAGAAATTAATTCCATTATTCCAGCAATCGCTGCTTAATTCAATACTGTAATGCTCAGATTCAAAACTTCAAATGGGTCGGCGCAACGAGCGCCAATTTTTGGTCAGCGCTGAACTCTGTCACTCGCTTTCGCCTGCATCTATCCCAGCACTCATATGCGGCTCTCTGTGCTTGTTTCTATACCGTGCGCTTCATCACTCATCTCACACCTGACGTACCCAACTTCTTAAACACACATGAAACCGGACGTTGATCCCGTTGCAGAAGCTGCAAAGCTACCGCTCTCTGAACGTACCTCGCACAAAAACTGGAAGGTTAGAGAAGCCGCCTACCGCGAACTCACTGACAAATTCAATGTCGCTCCAGAGGACAGCAAGATTTACACAGACTTTGTGGCTGCACTTCCAAAAATTGCTCGCGACGCAAATGCCCCCGCTCAGCTCATTGGCTTCGAAGCTATTGCAAAGTTTGCGGATACCGCTCCTCCGCCGCTAGTCAAGCGAGTCGCCACAGACGTTGTCATGGGCATCGTAGACAAAGGTTTGGCTGGTCGGCCTCTTAATAAGAGCAAAGTAATTGATGCGTTTTTAATGTTTGTTGGCGCAGACGCGGGTGATGTGGCGGTGGAAACCATGGCTGCTAACGGTTTCAAGCACAGAACCCCCAAAGTTGTTTCCGCTTCTGTGGACAGCATCTTACAAGCTCTTTCGACGTATGGAAGCTCCGCAGTACCTATTCTTGCGATTACAACAAAACTCCCCCCACTTTTCGGACATTCTCAGGAAACGGTTCGTAACGCTGCTAAAGCACTGGTCATCGAATTGCACCGTTGGATAGGCGACAAAGATAAAGTCGTCGTGAAGAACGCGAAAGAGGTCACTGTCGAAGAGGTCGAAGCCGCCTTCGAAGCCAACGCGAAAAATCGAAAACCTAAACCCAAGAAACTAACTCGCGCTATGGAGTAGCGTGTTCGTGCCAGCGCACAAGAGGGCGGTGGTAGCGATGAAGACGATGGATTCGGCGACGGAATCGCCGAAGAAGAGGAAATTGATCTTGCAGAGGAAATCGACCTTCTTGAAAAACTCAGCAAAGTCAAGATTGAGATTGAAGAAGAGGTCACCAAAGATTGGTACTTTGCGCTCGATTCGAAAAAGTGGAGTGCTCGTAAACAAGCACTGGACGCTGCGATCAGTATCATTGGTGATGCCAGACTAGTCCCTGGGACCCACCAAGAAATCTTTGTTCGCCTTCGAAAGATACTTACAAAGGACTCCAACGTCAACGTTGTTGCTTCGGCCGCAAAGCTTATCCGAGCCATGTGTTACGGACTCAAGAAAGCTTTTCCGAGCGGTGCTTCAAAGGGACTTAGCGTGGATCTATTTGGTACACTGAAAGAGAAGAATCGAATCCTTGTAGATGCTGTGTCTGCAGCTCTTGACGCTCTGCACGAAAAGAAATGCTTGCTCATCGTGAAGTTTTGGATGAAATCACCACTGCCGCATCACACAAAGTTCCAAAAGCTCGTAGTGAACTTTTGAAGTGGGTTGGATGATGTATTAGAACTGGCATGGCTCCTGTCGACTTGAAGGGTAATCCCCTGAAATGTTTTGGTAACATGTTTGTCAAAGCAACTGACGATTAATCTCCAGAGGTTCGTGAGGCTGCGCTTGCTGGTTTAGCTTCGCTACAGAAACTGTTGGGTGACCGAAATGTCGCTGCTTTCATGGAGAAGCTCGACAAGAAACGAAAAGACAAAGTTGCTACAATAGTTGCAGATTTACCTGAACCTAAGAAAGTTTCGTCTTCGAAAGCCCCTACTGCGCAGTCATCCGTAACAACCCGTTCCAAAGCAGCGAAGCAGGCAGCTGAAGCAAAAGCAGCAAAGGCTGCTGCTGCAAAGAAGCTATCCTCAGCACCAAAACGCGCGAAACCTCTACCCCCTAAGAAACCAGTTATCGAGGAAAGTGATGATGAGGGTGAGATATCCCTCAAATCTGATGATATTCTTAGTATAGCTGAAGAGCGCTTTGAGGGTTTCCAGCCCGATCAATGGAGTGGAAAGAGCTTCAAGGGTCGAGTTGCTGCAGTATCTACGGTCACCAGCGTTCTAGAGCCGAAAGAGACATTCACAGATGAAGACATAGCTATTTGCCTTGCTCTCTTAGCTTGTGAACCAGGCCTCAACGACAGTAATTTCATGGCGTTAGAACCAAAGCTTGAACTTTTCGGTATGGTTGCCACAAAATGTACTTCCCACTTGCCCCGCAAAACTCTCAAGCCGTTGTTGCTTATTGCTGTTGAGAAGATTGGGGATATCAAATGTGCGAAGATAGCAAGCGCAATAATGATTTCATTTGCGGAGCCACGAGTGCGCGTTACCTTTTTGAAATCTTGTCCCAAGCAATTCAAGAAACAAAGAATAGTAGAGCAGTCGTTGGAATTCTGAAATTTGGTTCTTCTCTTGTCGAGGACTTTAGCGTTCCGGCTGTTCCTGGAAAAACGAGCGCAAAACTAACTTCAATCTCTATAGGGTTCGCCGCACCAGCAGCGAGAACCGCGGCCTTGGCCTTAGGTTGCAAAACAGCTTTACGATATGGAGCTGAGAAATTCAGGAAGCTACTGGAAGAAGCTGAAACCCCGCAAGAATCATTAGAACTGTTTGATACAGAAATGCAGAAGTACACCCGTGATCCAGATCCTCCCACTAGGAAAAAGCGATTTGGTGTCTCACAGAATCCTTCACCAGCAGTCGAAGAAGTTCCGGAAGAACCCGAACCTCCCATGGAAACCGTGAAGGCCGAACGTATGCCACCGAAGGTGGGTACTCCTATTCATAAACCTTCAAAGATTATCCCAGAACAACCTCGTGATGGACCACCAGAACACATTCCTGAGGAAACCCATGAACATCCTCCTGAAGAACATGAAGAAGAATCACAGCCACAGGTGAAGCCAACTGTTCGGGTATCTATTGCCAACGAATTCGCGCCCAACTCTAGAATTTTCCTGGACTTGAAGAACTCCAACTGGAAGAAAAGGCAAGATGCGTTGACAGCCATTACTCTCATTCTGGAGAACGCTGGTGATTTCGTCAAGCCGAATGTCGGTAGTGAGATCATTTCAGCATTGAGGGCACGGCTGAGCGATAGCAATCGTAACTTAGCTACAATGACGTTTTCTGTTGTCGGTCGCTTTGTTCAAGCGATGGGACCAGGTGCAATCATACATGTGAAAGCATTAGTACCGGCTGTTCTCGGGCAGGGATGTGTAGACATCAAGAAGAGTGTGAGAGAGTCTGCGATGAAATGTCTGGATAGCTGGTTTGACACAGTCGGTCTTGCACCCCTTATTCCATACTGTCATCTGCCTTTCGATAACCTGAACTCCGGTTTCAGGAAGGATTTATTAGAATGGCTCATACCAAGGCTACGTGGAGATATTGGGATACAAAGCGATCAAGTTCCTCGGCCAGTATGAGCAACACAGACTCGTCGTGATGTATTGAATGCGACCTTGGATTGGCGGTAGTCATTTTGTACTACAAATATGTTTCGTCTACTCTAGCAGGTTGTCTTACCAGGCAACTATATTTCGACAAACCCACCAAGCGCGCCATACGGATCCTGTGCGTTTAGACAAGGGATATGCACTCGCATGTTCCAGTTAAACTATTCATTTATCTCCCTATGCGCATGGGTGCGATGCATCGGCAGACATGAAATGGATCGCTTTCATGCTGCTGCACCAACACGGCGAGCAAATATTAACAATAGAACCACGGTGCACATATAGTTTTTTATAAAATAAATACAGATAATGTTATCAAATAAGAACTCTAGTATGGTCAGATTGTTTTGAAAACTACCAATACGGTTGAAACGCGACTTTCAAGGCAGAAGCGAGCAGATTGTCGACAGGCTGTCAGAGGATTGTAAACGAACCAAGCTGCGACTGGTTGTAAGACAAACAAATTGGGTTGGGGCAGTGATGAACTTGGAGCTGTCAGCGCAATTCCGGCCAATCAGTCAATATGTTCATCTCATTGGCCACACTTCAATCAACTTACGATTAGTCAATCAACATCGAAAAATTTTCAGATTCTGTTTCCGGAAGTACATTCTGTTCATATGCAAATCAGTGTTCTTGCTGTGCAGAGAAGTTCTTTGCAACAGCTAGGTCAACTCTCAATCTCTTGGGTGCCCATGTACTCAGTGGTATCTTCCGTTCTTCGACTGTGGGCAACGCAGCACATGAACTGTTCACGTTCTACGCCTAGAAGTTCAAACCTGTTCATTCTTCTGCTGAAGACAGTTCCAATGATCCCTGGCATCAGATTCGAAACAAGGGTGAGGTAACAGCAGAGCAACAGGCCTCTCGTTTGGGAAGGTTCTCTATCTCAAGGAAGAAGATTTGCGACGATCTCGAGCAGATGGATGAACATCAATTCAAGAACAAGATGATTCTCGAGGTCGGCAAAGCAATCTGTGCCGAGCTAATGTACTTGGGCCTAGGAATCCATGAGCCTGTGGCCTTTCCTAAAACCGGTTTACGTCTTTTGCTGACCTCTGATGGTGCTCCAGATCAAGACTTGCACACAGACCTACCGGTGGTCATCAATGATTCCGATTTCCCACCTGGAAGATCGTACTTTCTGATGGCAAGCGCGGCTGATGGGTTCTGGCTTCGTGGAGCGTATTTCAGCCACGTCTGTTTGACGCGTGCAGACGCTGAGAAGTACAAGACGCCTGTTATGGACATCTACGTGCCACCGTATTCTCTCTTCATCGGTCGTGGTGACTTCTACCATGGAGGCAAAGGATTCAGTAGTTCAGCGGAAAATCGCCTAACATATGGTCTTCCGGTTCGTTCTCATCTCTACCTTTTAAGTGACGAAGAAGAATTGGCGGATGCTATCGAAACAGTCAACTACTGGGAAGCACCTAGTGCGCGATAATCTGCAAGAATACTGCTTTGCCTCTCCCTCTACAGGCAGCATCTGCCAATCCTAAGCTAGCTTCGGTAGTATACTTCCTTTACCACAACTAAATCTACTCCTATTCATGACTTTGAAAATATTAGCACAGTCAGTCTACTGCACTATTAGAGTTCCTCTACCTCTCACCCCGCATAGCTTCTACACCCTACATCGTACAGACTGATCTCTTTTCCTTTCCTACATGCATGGCACAGTTTTGCAAGACTGCCACAATTCCACATCACTCGAGTAACCAAGGTCTTGAATTGTTCTTCTTAGTATACTAACTATAGTTGAGATGCAAACCTGGCAGCCAATGGAATTGCTGCACCTGGGCTTTGCCATGCCAAAATAATACCCGGTATACCCGGTATTATTTTGGCATGGCAAAGCCCAGGTGCAGCAATTCCATTGGCTGCCGCTGCGTTCATGACAGCCAATGGCAGAGCTGCACTTGGGCTGGCCACACCCAAAATAATACCGGGTATTATTTTGGCATGGCAAAGCCCAGGTGCAGCACTATCATTGGGCGTGGGCTGATTGGCACCGCTCAGCAAATGAAAGTCTGTTATTATCGCTCAGGTAGATTGTAGTACTACAACGTTGTACGAGTTCAGATGCAAGACTTTTTATTGCTGATGGTACTCTTGATATCTGTAATTGGACGCCTAAACTGTCCTACTTCTCTGCAGTCCAGTAGCGCGATCCATAGTCAACGAATATCTCTTCCCCAGCTCGAACATCTACTACAACCTGCGCTAGGATGAGGTCAGGTTTTGCTACTGCATACTTGAAGTCGCAAGTAGGATTGACGTCTTTGTGAACTCGGAACTCTGCATTTTTTCTGCGTTGCACATTTGCAACTCTCTCCATTCCGTCAATGGTCCTACTGTCGTTGAGGTAGCTGCAGACATTGTATTCCGCTGGTACAAGATATATCTTGTCGACCGGTGCTTCTTCTCCGATGACACTGGTCTCCATCTCCATGTTGAAGTTTTGGAATCTTTCACCAGTACAACCGAACCCGTCCGGTCCGTACAAGCGACTGCGTTGCGGTTCATTCTCCCCAATCTTCCCGTATAAAATTGTCCCATTATACCATCCAACAACAGAGCCCCTCTCTAAATCTTCTGCGGCAAAAACCCCCAATCCTCCCTCTCGAACTGTCGATGCAGCAACAATAACGTTGTGAAAGGAGGCATCTACTGCAAGCATCATCTCAGGGTCAACGGAGAAAACCTTGCCTAAATCTTCTACGCCCCATTCATTCATTGGGACTTCGGCAAGTCTTCGGAGCATGCTTTGATCCCGCGCAACAGAGGAGACAAATCGCAACATATGCAGTGGTAGTGAAGATACCGACGGGAATCCATCAGGCGCATCACTTCGATGTCGAAGTCTTTCACTTCCTACATTGCTCCTTATCGAGTAATTCCATTCTTTGTTAGCGAGAATACTCGATATGTCATTTTTAGTTGCCTCCCCAAAAACTCCATCTCGACCTTGCCTAACAAAGCAATCCAGCAACAACGGCTGAGCTGATCCATGGCATGTGGCGTCTTTTTCACATCCAATAAACTTGCGATACAGACCATCTCTCATTGTCATGCAAGCTATTGCAGTAGAATACGTTCCGGAGAATAGATCTACCACAATGTCTCCTGGCTTTGAAAACCTTGAAATAAGCTCTCGAAGTATGGACAGAGGCTTCTGCTCCGCACGTAGCCTTTTGTCTTCGAAGTTCAATGACTCACCA
Organism: Asparagopsis taxiformis; assembly: GCA_030407315.1. NCBI lineage: Eukaryota > Rhodophyta > Florideophyceae > Bonnemaisoniales > Bonnemaisoniaceae > Asparagopsis > Asparagopsis taxiformis. Next base: position 18,613 of record JALQPE010000540.1, on the reverse strand, counting down.
GGTCCGAGCTTTGGACAGTTGTCGATTGCGTTCACGTACCCTGGATGTCGTGAAAGGTCACGGTTATGCAAAGAATAATCAACCATTTCAAACGCGGCAGCTCCCATCCCACGTTTGAAACTGTGCACAACAAACTCGTGAATGTTGTGTAATGAACACGATTTGTTCATTGGGTTTTGGATGAATACGTAGGGACGACGGCTTAGAATGAGAGGAACATCGTCTGTACGCATGGATTGTTCCCCGCTTTCTGCATTTTGAAGAGCTTCTCCCCACCCAACCAACTGTTTGATACTGGAAAATATCAGGGCATGTCCTCCAGGGCGCAGCATTCGAGAAATGTCCTTTCCAGTACGAAACATTTGTGCGCTATTGATGTCATCATAGTCTGAATTGGTCTTGCCTTTCTCCCTCCGCGTGTTGAAGGGTGGATCGGTGAGCACAAGTTGTGCTTGTCCATCAATAGTATTCCCTGAAAGCATGCCAATGGAATCAGTGTTAACCTGGTGCACTAACCTCGAGGCTGTACAGTTGTAAGCCACGCAAAATCTCTTCATGACCTTTTTCAATTGCACAATATGATCCGGTACCCCCTCTTCCTCACCCACTGCCTCCGCTGACGGTGTATCCTCCGCAACATCTTGCATAACCGTGTCCATTGCGGACGAAGCCCTCCCATCCATGCTGGATGTATACTGGGATCCAGAGTCATTGGTAGGTTTCCTTCCACCTGTACCTAAACGGCGAGTGCTGTGCTGCATTGATTCATTCGACTCAAGACGATCTCTTTCTCGAGAAAGAGATCTGGATGCTGCGTTGCGCTGTTCAGTCTCGTAGAGAATTTTCAAGTCGCAGACATCAACTGGCTTCACACGCATTTCACGGTTCCAGTTCTTCCATACCTTGAGTCTTTCGTGACCATCCAATGCGATGGATTGTTCTATTCTTGCTTCGATGAAGGCGTTCAATCCGAACCGGTCAGGCTGATGGAAAAATTTAGTGCGCAGCCCTTCCATCTGGTTCGTACTTGATCCGAATACATCAATGCCTATCATACAGTCATACACAGACACTAGTACGGCTTCTGTCAAAGACCTCAACCTTGCATCAACAGAGATATCCAAAGTGCCTGGATAACCTGCATTCTCGCGGAGTTTCACTACCGGGGACGGAAGCAGAAGATCTGAGTAGTGGTCAGGATGTGCCCACCCGTCAGTACGATTAGCAAGACAGATGAATTGGAATTTCTCAGAGTCGAAAACCATGTATGGGCGACACATCACGTAGGCGCTTTCGAAGCCCAGAATCATCGCTGTTGTATCCCAAGCAGACATGACCCTTTCCAAAACGACACCCACAGACTCTCCGTTTGCTCTTGTGCGCTGGAAAGGGGCGAATGTAGAAGTCTCTGTATCCCTCCCAGTTCTACGACGCTTCCTACCCCGGCGAATGGGTGCATTTCTGCGTCTAGTGAGGGCAATGTGCACAAATGAAATCATAAACATCAGCCTTCCAAATACTTTGTCTTCTTCTGTTAATGTTCTACCCTGTGCACTTCTTCCAGAACGAAAATACTCACAGGTGAGGACTTCGCGACACAATGGAGAAGCAATTTCACCACTTGTAGACATCCCAAACAACTGCTCGCCGACTGATGCTCTTTTCTCGAGAGATGTGGGAAACTCCTTCATCGCAAAATTGTTCTGAACTTCCACCGGCCTTCCCATACAATACAGAACAACTGCCACAGACAGCGAACCATTTTGGGATTGGGTTCTTCTATGCGACTGTAGGGGCGAAGCACACGAAGAATTGACAAGCAACTCTCGTACTGTGGCTGCCTCAGCACAGTTTCTGCCAAATCTTCGCGCTGAGATCCCAATAAAAAGTAAATCTGAATGCTCTCGGCAATAACATCGACGTGCCTGTAGTCGATTTCTCGAATCTCGACATATCTTTTGATCTTGAATGGGTCGATGTGCAATAGCCCATTGCGCCGCTCACCATGAAGGGGACGCCGAGAGGTGCTCGCTGGATTTCTCTTCTCAGAGGCCATCGAGAAATAGATTCTTCACCTCAATCAGCCACCAGCAGAAAACAATCTTCTCTCCTACCTGCCGTTAAAAACCTTCGGCAACAATCTTGATAAACCTTAAATGCACAGTTAAAGAGTTAACCTGAATATTTTCAGGTATACTTTGGCTAGGTAGGGTACGTAATGAGGAATAATTAGGTTCTTCGGCGGCCTTTCAATACAATTATTTCGCCAACGGACATTTCCATTTTTGTTTTGAATTTGAAGTCCCCTCGAGAGATTGAGTTTGAAATCTGCCATCGGAGATTTCAAAACCAATCTCTTGAGAGGACTTCATCTTCTGTTCGAACTTGTAGACTCGTTCTTACAACCAGTATATAAATATACACATTGATTTCACTGCATCATTCTCGATCCCTGCGTCTGTTTATACATACACGTCTAGGTTCCGTTATATTGCCACAGCGAAAAATACACCCAATCTACTGGTAATGGCTTCGAGCAGCTCGGAATAAGATCTTTATTATATGGTGATGAATGTTCAAGAGAGATGATCATCACGATGTTGGTCTCCCATGTTGCTTGGGACAGGTGTTAGTAATTTATAACCGTTACGAGTTATGCAAGTATAAAAATAGTAACCTACCAATTTTCTCTCTATCATTCCACACGGATACAAGCTGTACAGTTTCGTCATCTTTCCTGTTTCCTCAGTCGATACCTCTGCCATTCTTTTCCTGGGAATACCCATTATGCAAGACCCAACAGACTTTGTCTCCGAAGGATCAGTCATTGAAGTAGAATGGAGTTTACAAACGAGAGGAAGGAAACAGAAAAAGGTTTGGTGGGGCGCCAAAGTTTTGAGTACTGCCAAGCCGGACGCGTCCGGAGAACATCGTTTGACTGGAAACTTGTTTGTTACGCTGCAATATCAATCTGAACACGGTTTCGACCAGTCAGTCTCTACAGCAAAATTATTCAAGAACAATTCGCTGCTGGACATTGACTCTGGAAACATGCTACGTTGGAGGTTTGGAGAGCAACTAGCACTAGAGCAGACGATCTCGTCTGCAGGTGAAGACAGTTTCCATAAAAAAGACTGCAAACAAAACTTGTTGAGTCGATCCAAGTCCGAGCCGCGCTTAGTTTGCGATGAGAGTCCTCCTGGTCCTAACATCAATGAGGACATATCCAAGCTGTTTCAAAAGGTATCCTACCTCGAAAGGCAGATTCTCAACTGTCGCGGTTCATCAAGCGCTACTGGACCCATCTTCGGAAACATTGTGTGCGACTACCTGTTCCAGAGAGTTGGCTTAAAACTGGACAAACCCCTGTCCTCCAAAATCACGAAGTCTGAAACAGGCCGGGAAGTGAGCTCCTTGGTGCAAGACTATGTGACGGCAAGAGCAGATTGCTCGCTTGAACAGTTTTTACAACTTTCCAGGCTATGCGAAGAGAAGAACAACCCAAACACAATTTTCCAGCCGAGCGTCGAGGCGGTTCGAATTTCAACTGGGAGAGATAAAGAGCTATCGATCCACTTTGGAACATACTATGACCTCTGCAATACTTTAGCTCCTTCCATGTCTACATGCACGAACTCTACTATCCTCAAGTGGAAGAAAACACGACACGATTCTGGGTCTTCTGTCATTAGAGTTTTGGGAACTCTAGCAGACAGTGCTTCAGAAGATTTTATTCCATCTACAAAGGCTGTTCTTGTTGGTTCCTCTTTATACAGGAGATCTGAAAACATGAGTAGTACTGTCGTTCTTACTCGAGAATCTGATGAATACGACTATGTCAATTGCAGCTATTCGTATCCTTTGGAAGCTCGCTTCCTCTCAAGTCGAGAAATGCAGGAGAACTTTGAGCTGCCGGACAGCAAAATTTTCAAACTGGCCAACTCGTTCTCACTGACCTGGAAACCTGTTCAAGGCCCTCGTCCATATGGAACTTTCGAGCGCGTTCTCAAGAATGTTGTGTTGGGAACTGCATACTTGAACCTCCCAGCATGCATTTTCAGTGGACACACCATCTGCAGCGAGCTAGACACAATTGGACATGACGTTATCGTTGGACAGAATAGTTCCCCTGTCGATGCACCTCATCCTACCGTACACGATGTCGCCTCCGAGTAAAACGTTTTCTATCTTTTCTAGATGGGTCTACAAGACTGTTCAGAATTAGTCAACCTCGATTAAGTCGATGGTATCCATCGATACATGCTCCGTATCTTTCTGGCCTGTCCCTTCGTCCAGGGACTGTCTGCATTCTGTAACAATGATTGCCCTCCACTTGGCAAAATATCCCTGAAAATAATACCGGGTATTATTCTTAGGTTTCGTCCAGGGATCGCCTGTAGTCGGTACGAATGATTGCCCTCCACTTGGCAAAATATTCCTCAAAATAATACCCGGTATTATTTTCCGCACTACTCTGCCAGGTGGAGCTACGGCATTGGATGGGACTGCACAGGCCCCGAAGCTACTAGAGGCGTGCTCAATGACAGGGTAAAACTCTTAACCGTAGTAGACATGACGCTTTCTAGTCGCAGAGTGAGCTGAAAAATAAGAACGATAGCTATTGTTTCCAGTACACCATGTAGTACGTAGCATGCTAGGGTGCACCTTTTCCACTCATATCCTAGACAGTTTCATATCTAAAGGTTTCTATTTCTCCTCAGTCTGCCTCGTCGTAATTATTTTACTTCAAAGGTTATGAAACTTTACTTATCCGCTTCCATTATCAATCTTCCTCATCAAGGAAAACTTCAACGTAGCTTTCACTCCCATCTTCTTCATTTCCATGTCCGCTATCCTCCTCAAACGCGGTACTATGCTGTTCCAAGTGTTGTTCATCGAATTTTTCGTTAGTAATTGTCAGTACATCTTCGCAGAGATGCCTCTTACAGATTCGGTCACTCGGCAACATCGCCTTTCCTAATTGTTTGAGCTCGTCTTGTACACTTTCTTCGAAGGTCTGACCTGATTGTACCTTGAAAATTCCTAGAATCCCGGAAGCGATTGCATAGACAAATCTGAGTGAATTGCAGGAACGTCGCAGGAAAACCATTCTACTCGTGCATTGAAGGAAAGTAATTGCAGTGTTCAGGGCTACCTCCAGGATATTGATTCTCCTTCGAATCATCCTTTTGGCCACACATCCCGATATCTCGACTTCGTACTGAATGATGACAACCATCTCTTTCCGCTCAGCGATGAATTGTATCAAGATCTCGGAATTCTTGTCATCCACAACTTTCCGTTCCTCAGGCCTTAGATTTCCGTTGGTCACACGGGTATCGGGGATAACATCCATATCTCGAATGAGATCGTGAGTTGGAAACTCGAAAGTGATAGATGCGTCCGTTTCCAACACTAGAGCGAACCCCAGTTCGACAAGGAATCGATGGCGCACCTGCTCTCTAGACTTGTTCAGGAAACCGAGCACCTTTGTCAGCGCAACTTTCGTAACAGCCTAAGATATTTCACGCTTGCTCAACTGTCCACCATTTCCATCTGTTTTCCTCCGCTTCCTAGCCCCTCCGTCAATGCTTCCTGCAGGCTGGTTTCGGCCATCGCCAGTGGCACCATAAACAACTTCTTCGATTATTTTGTCCGGAATGTACTTGTTCTCCTTCCAGACGTTGAACGCATTCGAATCGCGTCCAGAGCTCGAGTCTTCCACTGTACGGCCTGTACCCGACTTTTCCTTCTGAATGTTCCGCAGGAGAGACATCACCACTTGGAATCGAAGCTCGATGTTGTTCTTCCCGGTGTTGGATTGGAACACATCCCTCTTGTCATTGCTCTGCTTCGCAAACATCATTGCAGAGAGCAACCTGCAACCACGGAGGTCGTAGATTCCTTGGTTGGTGTAAATTGTCGCCCCAGCATCAATCTTGTCGACCAGCAAAGGTACAACAGTTCCAAATACTGCACACAGAAAATTGTAAGAAAACGATAGTTCTGCTGACTGCGAGATGCGCAAACGGTCCCTGTCCTTGTCAGTCATCCCCTTCTTCGAATTGCCCTGACTCTGCTGTAATAAACCATCACAGATGTCTTTCACACCCTGTAATTCCGTTACTATAAACTCGACGCGACTCATCAGCTTTTCGATTTGCTGGCGTTGGGACGTTCGATCATCGTCGATTTCATCCATCCTCTCCCCAATACGACGAACTTCCCCAGTCACTGTCCTGAATCCCTCTCGAATAATCCCTGCTAGGCAGTCATTTGGATTTTCCTCACGACGCTGAAATTCCATCTTCCGTCAAACTTCGCCTTCGCCTCTCGTTCCAATCGCAGAGTGTCACTCCAAACGCTTTTCCTGCAACGAGAATGCTAGCAATAGTAACAAATAATGCCAACTACTCTACTCATATCCTCGGAAAACGACCGATTTTCTCCTACCTTTTTTGTAACGGTCATTTCCATGTGACCATGCATCCTCTACACTTCTCACTACTAGTAGCTTCAGAATAGTTTCCTCTCTTCTCTACTTGAACTCACATGCGAACACATTGTACAACCCTATCCTGGACAACTATTGCAACATTGAATCTCAGAAAATACCAATCACCAATTACTAACAAGGCAGTACTTGCAGGCAGTACAATTCACTGCCGGAGCCAGTATATTTTACTGCCTGATTCTAATGCCAGGTCATTTGCCAGGGCAGTACTGTATGGCAGTACATTCCATTGCAAAAATCATCAAAAATCACTGCATTGCACTACTGCCCTGTGGTACCAGCAAAAATTACTAGAATTTGCTATCGTACAGTACTGAATTCTGCTACATACCGTACTGCCAGGAAATTTTGTATTTTACTGCCTGCGGCACTAGAACTGAAAAAATTAAAATAGTAATTTTACTGCCCCAGGCACTACATTGCTCAGGCAGTGATTTTTACTGCCTCAGGCAGTAAATTTACTACATTTTTTGATCTCAAACTCATTAGTGGTGGTATTGGGGGTGTTTGAGGTACAGTACGGGGGAGGTGAGCACCAACTGGAAGGGGGTGTGAGCGAGAGGATGAAAAAATTAAAGACAAAATTAGAGTCGACCGACAAGGAAAAATAGAGTGGTCGCCGTGATGGATGCGGACATCCATGTCGAGCACGGCGGCAGAAATTTCTGGGCTCGAAATTTTTGAATTTCTGAACCGGCGCCCGTCCTAGGTGGACATAGACATGGTGGAAGTCCATCCCGAGGGGGACATCCGTGGTACTAGAAACAATGAATGTCGTCCTAGTAATACTAGACGTACTAGACCGCATGGACGTCCGGTTCTAGGCGGACATCCAAAAATACTGGAGAACATGGACGTCCGCCTAGTAATACTAGGTGTAATAGAGGTTGTGGACGTCCGCGTCCATTTCCGAGAACACAGACGTCATGTGCCCGACTACACTTTCCATAAGGAAGGCTCCAAAACCAGCATATCCGCCCTCCGAAACCAGTCTATGCACTGGTTTCAACCTTCCGCCGTACTGCATCTTTCGCCGGTTTGACATTGCACCTAATCCAGCGCAAAAATTTGTAATTTCAACGGTTATTCTCCAGTCACGGCCAGCCGCTGCGAAGTGGTCACGCGCAATTTTAGAACCATACACCAAACCAAACCTGAGTACAGTACAGAAACAGCCTTACGGCCTGGCCTGGCCATCGCCCTCCTCTGATTTTTTTCCACGCATTTTCACTTCTGTATCCAGCTACGGCGCATGGTTTTTTCCACTCAAATTTACAATTTTTACGTTGGTTGCCTATTCCATTGAAATGTACTAGTTTAAACCAGTGAAATCAATGGTTCTTCCAAACATTGCTCATGCTGTGGAGGTATCACTGAATGCTGTGAAGTGCAGGTTATATAAAAAATTTCGTTTAATAATTTTCTGCTTCGGAGAAAGGGAATAGCAAAGTGATTATCCCAATGGATTGAGATTTTAACGTTTAAAAATAACTCACAAATTTCAGTTCCCAGTTTCCCGCGTAAGCTTCAGAAACATCAGGCGCTGCTCTCAGCCGCAATGACGAACCGCAATGATGAACCCTACTTGAATTTCTGTATTGTTCCTCCGATCTATTTCTCTGCTCCCTCCAACTTCTGAGATGCAATGCTTATTCATCATCCGTTGCCCAAGTGGGGAAGAAAATAGTGGATCATTATGGTATTCTGGTCACCCTCCAAGCGCTCCGGACTACCTCAAGGTGTACTACACAGTCATGCATCATTGCAGGTCGCATATCATTCGTTTCGTTCACAGAAACTACAGTTCGATATATTTTCGATTCGTTTCCTGGATGGAAAGTAGAAAGCGATCCATGAAGTGCCTGGAATGAGTCATTTTTTGGTGATATTTCTTCAATATCTTTACTACTCCGATGGGTTCGTATCTACCCAGACTCGGATCGGAGCACCACTTACATTTGTGACTTGTAAATTTATTCCTCTGCAGACTCGCCGAATTCTTCGACTACCTAGTTCTGGTATGACGAGGGTCTCCGTTAAAATATCCCCTACTCTGATAATCACTACAGACCCCTCTTGTCTAGAAAGATTTAAAACATGGATTTCAGTTTCTCCGAAAATACTTGTTCTGAATGATAGACAGGTCCCTCTTCCCCCAAGGGTTCCATTGGAGGACCTTACAGTCGGTAGTATGAGAAAATGGTTCTCTTCGAAAACCATGGTACTGATGGTGGAAAGTTCGCAATTAAATTCACCCCTATTTTTGTACCTTGTAGCCTTTAGCTTCAATCTGTTGATTCCATGTTCATGTTATGCCCCTTATATATCCACTATTTCCATTGACACTGACAGTCTAGACCCATTCGTATTGAATAGAAACGACGAATTTTTCATGGCTTCGAGACAGTTTTCATAAGCCGTTGTGAGATTATCTGCCTCGCAGCTGAACACTGATTCTAACACTGCACATTTCATTGTTCAAAACACCAACTGAGTCACTCACCAGAGAACTGTCTCCTATCACAGCACGAGGGGGAGAATTCCATATTTTCAGAAGTTATACAGGCCTAATAGTATCCGCGATACCATTTTTAATGTATCCGATTGAATTATAGAGCTAAAAAAGGTACATTAGAGCAAATCCGTTTCTGTTCCTGGAAATGGACGCGGAAGTCCAGTCAGTCTACTACGGGTCCTGGCCGGCCCGAGATTTACTAGAACAGATGAACGTCCGCGTCCAAAAACCATAACTTTTCGGATGCGGATGTCCAGTTTCTCTAGTGCAAACTGAGGGATCCTAGGAACCGCCATCCACTTTCTGTAGTACACTCCGTGGAATACTATTACCCGTCATCCAGTATTCGATGTATCGTCGAAAACCAGGAGGAAAGAAATTATAGCGCGCGGTAATTTCTGGGCCACTACCGGACGGTACTGTATTCAGTCATTTACGAAACCACTTCTACAGAATACGTATCTCCCCAGAATAGGAAATACATATTAGAACAGCACTTTCACGTATTTCAGACTGGTATTTTCAAAATGGACAAAAACCAAAAAATATTTGACTTGGATGAAATTAATGTCATTGGAAAGAGGAGAATCTGAGCTTTACAGTGGTGTAGTTGGTGAATTAACTGGAAGCTGTGCTACTTAATTAGATGTTAATATTAAATTACTAGCTACGCGCGAGGAATAGAGATAATATCGGTGTAATAAAGTATGACAGGTTTGGCATGGTGTACTGCATATCCTCTGGAGAGAGTTGCTGGCCGCACCACCATCAGGTTTATGCGTTTTCATTCATTGATGAGAAATCCAAGCTATTAGTCCAGTGGTTTGACTCGATTTTGGAATTTATTCATTTATTTCTCATGTGGCTATCTGCAATGCATTACACTGAAGTAGTACTCTTTGGTGGCCGTGGCGATGTTGAATGAATAGGAGTGTCGATGTCTGACCGCAGGATAGTGATGAAAGTGGTGGTCAGAGAGTGGTAGAGGCGTGTTGGAGTGCTACTGTGACTCTAGAAGCCGTGGCAGTGCTTGTTAGGGCCTCCGTGAGTGACTGTAATGGTACATTCACAGCTAGCTGGGAATCAATTTAACCCTGGTGTATCACTGGTGAACATGACGGGGTTTTTTCCCTTGCCTGCACGCATACAGCAAAGAAGCTGCAGCTCCAAAAGTCGAAACAAGATTGAGTACGGCCCACATGAACACTGTTTGCAGCGCACAGACTACGCTGTGACGTACCGTCACGTCAAGATGGACGTATAGTTTACGTCAGGCTTTCACTGTTTTATACGGATGTAATTTGTCCAAGTGGCAGTTCACTAAGCATTACAGAGGATATTCATTTGTCTACAAGATAGCCGTCTGACATGGCCTGTTCAAATTCACCTAGGTGCCGAGGCAACACTATATCTTGGCCAACGGAAGTATGAAAAATACCCACGATCATAACTATTTTGATTGGCTGATGTATTTGTGGAGGGTACCGGAGCTGTTTAGGGCCTGCTCAGCCATTACTGTGACTTTATGACGTCAACTGCAAAAGAATATATTCATCTGCGTGACACATACCGATGGGCCACATGAGAGCATCGGCAAAACTATAGAGCAAGGGTTGTGCTTGTGACACCGCTGGTTTGGCAAAACAATAAAATTCTGGAGTGCTGTAACAAACTAAATCCCTCTTAATTTCATGTTAGATCGGCCAATTCAAAAGCGGAATGTCACCCATCAATCACGATTGCGATAAGAACACAACCACCAATAGAGTTGTTGGATATTTTTTCATACAAATTCATCAGATCACAGAATACTGTGTGCGTTGATCAATGCTCCCAACATATGGAATACTTGCAGGGCTCTACTGAAGCATACTGTAATTATTTTGCGTGATGTCATGCATCATTGTAAATACAATCCTTCACTGCGAATCGTGGCTCTCGTTCTAGCGGAAAATATGAGGGAAAACTGCAGCGACATATTGGCGAATGGATTAAACTCCCAGGCATTAGGATGCTACTTTGAATCGAGGGCATTCCATTGCATGTCATTGTTGTGAGTATAGCTTTCACTCTTCGAAATTTTGCAGTCAGTGGGAATCATCAAATGGTGCAACAGTATCCTTTACTAGTTTAACAGGATCCTATCTACACTACGGCCACAATGTTTGCACGCATACAAATGCGTAATGCAATGATCGAGGCCATATAATGATGGAAATATTCAAGCTGCAGCACTACGCTGGTTGTTACCGGCTACTATTCAACACCAATATATTTTTATAACGTATTGGTAGTAGTTTGCAACGGAAGGAACTAAGATGAAAGATGTGCCGGTGTATCTCATACAATTGCAAAAGCTCGCTTCAAATACCTTCCCAGCACTCGAGCTTTCTGATGCTTCAAACACTCTGAAACCTGTCACCAGCAACACTCATAATGTTAGTTACATAGCAGAAACTTAATTGAACTGAACGAATGATCTATTGCTGCTACCTATGAGCAGGTGCAGCTCCATGGTCTGCTAGCACTTACATGTTGCGTATGATTATCTCGGCACTATTTCATCTTGAAAAGCTGTAGTATGTATGAAAGCTGCTGTAACTACAACAGCTGATATAGATAGCTGACTATGTACCAAGTACTGAATCAGTACTGAAATGCAGCACGGCTACTAATCCTGTGAGACAGTCGTGTATACGAATCTCACGTGCATGCATGATAAAGGCACTTCCCTTCATCTCATTGATGATTCCCTCCATTAAATATTGATCACCATCTGATGCAGAAATTTGTACGCCAACGTCACGATAGCATCGGCACCCTTCCGGATCGGTTTGCACACAGTCGAATCAGGTTCCTTCAACTTGGAGTTAACAGCTTGATAATAATTTATCATCTCCACGAACGCATGTTTGATTATCTCCGAGGGGACAGGCAGTGCGTCATTCCATGGATTCCAAATTTCTTTACATCGCCAATTAGTAGCTAGTGGAGCGAATGGAAACTTTGGAAACAATTCTCGTTCCAATATCACCAGATTATCGAATGGCACACCAGAACAGCTCGGATGAAAACAGTATAGCTGGACGCAGAAAGTTCATGGAAATGTTCACAGTCGCTGTTTCCATAAATCTCACAGACCAGTGTGGTTAGTCCTTCTGTGATGAGCGAAATGATGCTCTGGAACCTCTGGTGTTTTGGTTGTTGACTCACTGAGAATGGGCCTGGTAGGCCTAATTCCGTGAGAAAACTTTGACCCTCGATTTCTCTATGAAGGAGTAGTCTGAGCGCTCTGAAACCTATCTCATCGTATTCAGCGTGCCCGAATTAGTCGGGTAGCAACTTCTCCGGGGCTCCTACGACACTCCATTACGGAGTAACTGGCCTCTCAAGTTTCAATTTGTTTGTCATAGTTTTAATTAGTAATTAGAAATGCCAGGATGGGTTGCCATCATGGCAGAGGGAAAATGCTATGATAGATGTACACTTGTGGATGATATGATAGAGAAGCCCACGTGTACCAGATTGGCAGCGGGTGCTTGCTAGGACAGACTGTCAGTGACAGTCTGTCTGGAGCAGCCATGAACAGGCCGTCCTTAGCACCGCCGGCGCACCTCGGCGAGAATACAAATAATGTAGTGAGCTCGCAGATTCAATAAACGCTCGGCAAGCGACCAATTTTTATCATCAGGTTATGGGCCCAGTGCGCTCGCTCGGGTCGTTTCTAATTCTCTAGTGCTGCGGTGAGTGTCTCTTTCGCATTGGCGTGTGTCTTACCATTCTCGTCTTGTTTCTTCTCGTTCTGTCTTCTTTCCTGCGCGTCCTCCTGCTCCCGTTCTGCGCCTCCGTGCGCTTTCGCTCGCCTGCGCGTCGCGTTCGTCGCGCTTCCTCCTGCAGCGCCGTGGTCTTCCTCGGCGTCCGTCTCGCCTCGCCACCCAGCGTCCGTCTCGCTGACGCTCGGCGTACCATCGTGTCATCTGACTGTCACAGTGACAACATCTACTACCATCGTGACACAAAAATTCTGTCATCAAGTGACATCTCTCAGAACGCATCGGATCTTTTGCTGGAGCTATCTCCAGCCAAATACAAAAATTTCTTCCCGCTCTCGCTGGGACTCGAACGCACGACAGCGAGATTCAGCGCTGCACAGCACGGCTTAACCGCTGAGCTACTGGCCCACTTAAGGCCAACATACTGGAATCGACTGCTCCTAATAAAAGACTTGTCTATACCTTTCTCAATTCGGTTCTGCTCTTGTAAGTCAGCAACCTTGTCCTGATCGGTATAGCATCAATAAGTCACACAACAATAAACTTCCGCATTGGTTAACCTACTCATTCATCTTCAAAAGTAAGTTATACCTTTCATCTTTCGGTCAATTTCAAGGTTTAGACCTTAGTACTGATCGGTATAACTGCTAACCTCTTCTCTCTCTCTATCTCCATAGTGTCTAGTAGTGACGAGGATCGCATCGAGACGAATAACGAGCAGCCAGCTCCGAGGCTTCGACGCGACGGTGAGTCTCTTCGCGACCGTGTTTTCCGAAAGGCGTATAGCATCGCCGAAAGAAGGGACAATAAGAAGAAATACGCCGCTCACAAGGCTGCAAACCGTTCCAGGTGCTCTCACTGCAACGTATATCTCAATTCCGCCGAGTCCAGAGCTGCTCATCTCAACGGATCCAGACACAAGAAAACCATCGAGCGCCTCAAGGAGGGTCCTCTAAAAGTTTGCAGGCCCTGTGGTGTCATCGTCCGGACTCAGAGTGAGTTCGACAACCATCTTCGTGGCAACCGCCATCGCAGTATTGCGAAGGCCCTGGAAATCACCAAAGCTTCCAAAGCTTCTTCTTCCTCCGATAAGTAGTTTCTCTCTCTCCTCTAGACACTAGAAATCTAGCTGATTTCGTATCGTTAAACCTTGATTTCTTGTTCTCCACTCATCTAGCTCTTAGCTAAAAGTCTCTATCCTATAGATCCCAGCTTCGTCTGTGTTCTCGGAAATGGACGCGGACGTCCACAACCTCTAGTACACCTAGTATTACTAGGCGGACGTCCATGTTCTCCAGTATTTTTGGATGTCCGCCTAGAACTGGACGTCCATGCGGTCTAGTACGTCTAGTATTACTAGGGCGACATTCAATGTTTCTAGTACCACGGATGTCCCCCTCGGGATGGACTTCCGCCATGTCTATGTCCACCTAGGACGGGCGCCGGTTCAGAAATTCAAAAATTTCGACCCCAGAAATTTCTGCCGCCGTGCTCGACATGGATGTCCGCATCCATCACGGCGACCACTCTATTTTTCCTTGTCGGTCGACTCCAATTTCGTCTTTAATTTTTCATCCTCTCGCTCACACCCCTTCCTGTTGGTGCTCACCTCCCCCGTACTGTACCTCAAACACCCCCAATACCACTCTAGCACGCATTTTCAGATACCTATCCCCGCTTCCACGGTGCACACCTCCATTCCATACCTACTTTTCTGCTCTACCGTACAGATTTCGTATAACCAGTCCTCATACTACCTCAGAATAGGGCAAAACACCCCCTATCTCCTCGACCATGCTCTCCCCCATCACCTTTGAAACGTATTGTTCTTCAGTACCCTCTCTCCTCTACCCTCAACCCCTCTCCTTCGCCCTCTACACAAACTTCCCCTGCAGCTTACTCTTCCAAAACCTCTCACTCCCCATCCCGTACCCGACCTGCTCCACCCCTCCCTCCCTCAGCTGCTCCATGCCCCCACGCCATCCGCATCTTCGATACCGTATACACCACCACCACCGGCCCACGCTCCCGCACTGCGGGGTGGCTCCCCCGCCGTATCCCCAGAAACCTCCCCGCTCTGAAACACATATCAACCCCCCACTTCGCACCCTTCCTCCCACTCCCCTCCCTCCCCAAATACAATAAACCCCTTCTTCTCCATCACATCCCCACTCACCACAGCCAGAACAGACGCCACCCCCTCCCCTTCTTTCTCCTCACTTTCCTAAAAACCCCTCCTCTCGGCGCCTTCAAACCGCACCCTCCTACGGTCCCACCTAAACACCTCCTCCGCCCTCACTACCCCAACACCCCGCAGCGTCTCCCCAATCCCCATAATATGCTTGTCGGCACTCCTCTCCGAATCACAATCCATTCTAAACCCGCACTCCGTACATTTCCACCTCCCCCTGTACCATCCCAAGATCCATCCCCCCACAGAACACATCCTCATACCACAGAAGAATTTTCTTCCTCTCATACCTCATCCTTAAAACCTCCATCAGCTCCATGTAAATTTCGATGAAAATATTTTCTCTACTATGCAATCTCAAACATGTATGAGCCTATGCCTTTCCGCTTTGTCAACCCTGAATATTGGTACTCATGTATTCATAAAATAGGGCCACCCACATCCCTATCCCGTTCTGCAAGCTTTACAAACCACTAGACGCATACTCCACAACTATACAACAAACACTACTCGCTATTTCAGACGACGCGGTACACAAGTAGCGTAGTGTCAACCTTCCGTGACGCCTTCCCTGATGCGTACAAGTGGGAAACAAGTCTAGACGTATATCAGAAGTGAGTGCGGGAATTTTCGGCACAGGAGATGCTGGGCCACCAAATTGATTTTTCGGAAATTTTAGAATTTCTGGGCTGGCCAGCAATGCAATCGAGCTGGACATCCACCGGACGTCCATTTCAGGTTGGTCGCGAGAGGGTGGGGCGGGACCATGATGAAACAAGGACCAAGACCTTTCCCTGACGTGTTGAGCCTGAAATCGACCCTTCGTGAGACGCGATTTTGGCTTACAGTTGGTGCTAATAGAAGCCAGTGATAGCCCCGATCGGGGCGGCAGCCGGCTCCGGCTTACAGTTGGTGCTTACAGACGCCAGTGATAGCCCCCGATCGGGGCCGGCGGTCGGTTCCTGGGGCCGTTGTGGCCAAATTAGACACCCTGATTTGAATTAAAATTTGGGCTATTCTCAAAAAACATGCACATGTGAACATGTTTTTGAGATGGGGGTGTGCCGTACGGCACAATCGACCGCCCAAATCGTTGATTTTTGCAAGATTTTTTGTGCCCGAAATTTTAGAATTTCTGGGCTGGCCAGCAGTGCATCTGAGCTGGACATCCACCGGACGTCCATTTCAGGTTGGTCGTGTGCTGCCTACATCACGCATTGCAGAAACTAAGCCAGCGGGTTCACTACTAATACAAAGTACACGGAATATGAGTAACGTGATAGGTGAGTAGTGTTTGTGTTGAGGGAGTAAGGCGGGACCATGATGAAACAGGGAAAAAGATGTCACCCAAGCATAACTTAGGCTTCAAGCCTGGAATCGAACCTTCGTAAGACGCGATTTTGGCTTACAGTTAGTGCTTACAGAAGCCAGTGATGGCCCCGCTCGGGGCGGCGGCCGGTTCCTGGGGCCGTTGTGGCCAAATTAGACACCCTGATTTGAATTAAAATTTGGGCTATTCTCAAAAACATGCAGATGTGAACATGTTTTTGAGATGGGGGTGTGCCGTACGGCACAATCGACCTGCCCAAATCGTGATTTTTTACAATTTTTTGTGCCCGAAATTTTAGAATTTCTGGGCTGGCCAGCAGTGCAATCGAGCTGGACATCCACCGGACGTCCATTTCAGGTTGGTCGTGAGAGAGTGAGGCGGGACCATGATGGAACAAGGACCAAGACCTGTCCCTGGCGTATTGAGCCTGAAATTGACCCTTCGTCAGACGCGATTTTGGCTTACAGTTAGTGCTTACAGAAGCCAGTGATGGCCCCACTCGGGGCGGCGGCCGGTTCCTGGGGCCGTTGTGGCCAAATTAGACACCCTGATTTGAATTAAAATTTGGGCTATTCTCAAAAACATGCACATGTGAACATGTTTTTGAGATGGGGGTGTGCCGTACGGCACAATCGACCGCCCAAATCGTTGATTTTTGCAAGATTTTTGTGCCCGAAATTTTAGAATTTCTGGGCTGGCCAGCAGTGCATCTGAGCTGGACATCCACCGGACGTCCATTTCAGGTTGGTCGTGTGCTGCCTACATCCACGCATTGCAGAAACTAAGCCAGGGGTTCACTACTAATACAAAGTACACGGAATATGAGTAACGTGATAGGTGAGTAGTGTTTGTGTTGAGGGAGTAAGGCGGGACCATGATGAAACAGGGAAAAAGATGTCACCCAAGCATAACTTAGGCTTCAAGCCTGGAATCGAACCTTCGTAAGACGCGATTTTGGCTTACAGTTAGTGCTTACAGAAGCCAGTGATGGCCCCGCTCGGGGCGGGCGGCCGGTTCCTGGGGCCGTTGTGGCCAAATTAGACACCCTGATTTGAATTAAAATTTGGGCTATTCTCAAAAACATGCAGATGTGAACATGTTTTTGAGATGGGGGGTGTGCCGTCGGCACAATCGACCGCCCAAATCGAGTTTTTTGCAATATTTTTTTCTGCCCTGAATTGTAGAGTTTCTGGGCTGGCCAGCAATGCATCTGAGCTGGACATCCACCGGACGTCCATTTCAGGTTGATCGGTATCGTGCACGTCCACCCATTACCGGAAGCAAGTAGGCGATGAAGCACGTACAAACCCAATTGTTCTGCTATTTCTACCATAGACCATCGAGTCTAGAGATGTGAGTGAATCGTCCTGGAAATCATGCTCCAACCACGAGGGAATGGACACATCTAGTTTGAAAGCTGGAACGGAAGTACATTATACTAGGTTTCATAGATTGGAAAGTGATAAAGGAGATGATTATATTCTCGATAATTGTTTACAAAGTAGTAGTTGTTAAGCTATCTAGCCGTCGGAAAATTGTTTTCCTCTTCGTCCTCACTATATCAGGATCTCCGGCAGAATAGGCGTTATCGGCAACTGTGGAGTGAATAGTCAAGAAGAATTTTTGACGGTTGTGAGGGTTCTTTCTTGGGAGCTTCTGTCGTCTTCATCCGCATGATTCCGAGTTGCCCGTCTTCGGCCTACGATCTTTCTTGACCGGGATGGAAACAACTGTCTGTGGCGAACATTGACAGGTGGCCGGTTGACTTTGCCTGGCAGACCGGCGCGGAGCATTGGCGATTACTTCTTCTTCGAATCCCAACCGCCTGATGAAACCAACGAAACATTGTCGGGAATCGGATACGACGCATTCCGAAATACGTTGTGATACCTCGTTGTCGTGTGTGACACAACTCTGTCGACATGCCCTGCCCCGGCATGTTGTACATGGCCGTGACCGATGAAGACTGAACGTGGCGGAACGATTACCTTCTCAGCTTTCATCGTCTTTGGCGTAATATCTAATTCCAGCGCTTTGGAAAAGACGTACTTGTGACCCTGGACACACCCAGATAGGGAATGGGTCATCTCCGTTGGCAAAACAAAGTAACCCGGAGTTGATCTTTGCGGTCGCGAGGAGGAACGGGAAAATCATTGTGTGGGACCTGCCGAGGACACACCCTTTCCCGTTATCAAAAAACCGTCCCCCAGATGCCGGCATGACAAGTTTTTTCTCCGGTAAACCGCACTCCTCCAGCCCTGTCAGCGGCAAGGATCCCAACCACACCATC